>CM076851.1:86813621-86842490 GCA_039519185.1 Astragalus membranaceus
TCTATCTGAAAAAGATATTTTCGGTACTCCTGAAAATACTTCAGATGATGAAGATATTAATGATTTAGCAAAAATGTTTGCTAATCAAGATATCAATAAAGAGAATAGTATAAATAGGATTTATACTATTCTCTTTATTGATATCTTGATTAGCAAACATTTTTGCTAAATCATTAATATCTTCATCATCTGAAGTATTTTCAGGAGTACCGAAAATATCTTTTTCAGATAGAACACTTAAGTTAAGATTCTTAAGCTTTTGTTCAAGAATATGAACAAATTCATTTGTATTATCCTCCATTTTAAAACCTGATATAGTAAAGGGGGTTGAACTAAAGGAACCTCTGCAACCACAGATGTTTCACCTTTGTTCATTTTTTTCTAAAATTAATTTCTGTTGAGAAATTTGATTTTCAAACATTTCTTTTAAGGATAATAGATCTTTCTCAAGAGAAACAATTTGTTCCCCTAAACAATTCAGAAAGACATTGGTATAATTCTGGGTTCTAACTAAAGAACTTAATTCCTTGATAGTAACATGGTTACCTTCTACACCTTTGAGAAAGTAAAAGATCTTGCTTCTATCTCTTTTCCTTCTAAGGTTTTACCTATATTTAGGTCTTTATTTGTTGGAGGGAAAAAGGAACTCATTTTTTCTCCTTTTATTGTTTCCCAATCATGTGGTTTGAGGATCAAAACTTCTTTCTGAACCTTCTTAACAAAATAATTTGCAAACCATTTAACAAAAGGAACATAATCCTGGATTATGGTCATTTCTTCATAATAATCATCTTTAAACTTATTTAGTTCATAAGACGAAAATTTTCTAAAATACCATTGCCTGAATTCGGCATACTTTTCTAATTGGAATTCTCCACTGATGACTTTTCTCATCTCACTCCCTGGGGAGAAGTCTATTTTAGAGTTCATGGTAAATTAAAACTCATTTCTGACTGTGTAGGTGATTCCCTACTTTGAGAATTATTCTTCTGAGATTCCATGGGGAATTCTATTCTCACTAATTCTAATGTTTTCTACAGTTTCTATCTCGTCATTTGTTGAGATACAGAGGTTGTAGGTATTTCACTAGGAGTTGTATAAAACCCACTGGCAGAATGTCTTGCTGAAATACTTCTAGGTATTTTAATAGTTCTTTGGGGATTAAATTTTATTTCTATGTCCCCTTCATTGGTTTCAATGATTTGATCTATATCCCTATTCATGATAGGTCTAGGTTCTATGGCTTGAGGTAAAGACCATGTTTCAGGAAAATTTATTTCTTCCCATCTAATCAGTTTATTAGTGACTATATTAGAGGTCAACAAATTTGTTTGGACCAGAGTAGTAGTTCCTGGAAAGGAGCTTGCTTAACTTTTGGGTTAAGCGTACTCAAAACTTTAAAATAAACTCTATAGCATATTGCTATAAGCTCACTACCTGGGTTAAAATTATAACCACTGGTATGTATAGTAAGCTGTAAAGCATCTAAATATTTTTTATCAGATAAAGATAAGCATAAATTTGGTGCCACATCAAAATAGACAGGACCATGACATAGACTGGTTTCTATTAAAGCAGCTAGAGAGGATTTAAAGTCTCTACTTCTTCCATCTCTAACATATGCCATTATACTAGCATTTAACCCTGATAAGGTTAAAGGTTTGAAAGCAATTTGTATAAGTCCGATATGGACAAATTTGTAATCTTTAAAAGGGAGTAAATCTTTTTTACTCAATAATCTAATAGTCTGAGTATTATCAGAAATTTGTATGGTTTGTTCTATGGTTTTAATCGCATAGCGAGATAAAAGATCAAACATACCCATTTTATATATTTTCTTGCAAGGGACTGAAGGAATAGTCCACTTGTTCAATTGATCCAAATTTTTTGGATATTCCATAAGCTCTTCATTCTTGATAGAGCTATCTTGATGATCATAATCATCGATTTCCATAATGATAAAGTTGTTGTGGATAAACGAGATACAGGACCAGACCCTTTCTGGGTAAATATTGAACTTATGAAAATACTATACTCAAAATATCTTATTTGTCATCTTTGCAAACATTTCTGTTTAAATTTCAACCCGAAGGGAAATAAGGATTTCTCCTAAATCAAAGATGCCACAGAGGTTTTTAGCAAAAAAGTGTTCAACAGAAATCATCTTGTTCAAAACGCCTCTTCTGGGCAAAAACGATGATTGTACGAACACACACTAAAACATTCCCAGTGAAGTAATTTTCATATGAAAAAAAAATGCTGAAATATTTATTTGTTATTTTTTCACTTTGATGAAACATTGATACTCTGTTTAGTGTGTGTTCGTACAATCACGTTTTTGCCCAGAAGAGGCGTTTTGAACAAGATGATTTCTGTTGAACACTTTTTTGCTAAAAACCTCTGTGGCATCTTTGATTTAGGAGAAATCCTTATTTCCCTTCGGGCTTGAAATTTAAACAGAAATGTTTGCAAAGATGACAAATAAGATATTTTGAGTATAGTATTTTCATAAGTTCAATTATTTTACCCAGAAAGGGTCTGGTCCTGTATCTCGTTTATCCACAACAACTTTATCATTATGGAAATCGATGATTATGATCATCAAGATAGCTCAATCAAGAATGAAGAACTTATGGAATATCCAAAAAATTTGGATCAATTGAACAAGTGGACTATTCCTTCAGTCCCTTGCAAGAAAATATATAAAATGGGTATGTTTGATCTTTTATCTCGCTATGCGATTAAAACCATAGAACAAACCATACAAATTTCTGATAATACTCAGACTATTAGATTATTGAGTAAAAAAGATTTACTCCCTTTTAAAGATTACAAATTTGTCCATATCGGACTTATACAAATTGCTTTCAAACCTTTAACCTTATCAGGGTTAAATGCTAGTATAATGGCATATGTTAGAGATGGAAGAAGTAGAGACTTTAAATCCTCTCTAGCTGCTTTAATAGAAACCAGTCTATGTCCTGGTCTTGTCTATTTTGATGTGGCACCAAATTTGTGCTTATCTTTATCAGATAAAAATATTCTAGATGCTTTACAGCTTACTATACATACCAGTGGTTATAATTTTAACCCAGGTAGTGAGCTTATAGCAATATGCTATAGAGTTTATTTCAAAGTTTTGAGTACGCTTAACCCAAAAGTTAAGCAAGCTTCCTTTCCAGGAACTACTACTCTGGTCCAAACAAATTTGTTGACCTCTAATATAGTCTCTAATAAACTGATTAGATGGGAAGAAATAAATTTTCCAGAAACATGGTCTTTACCTCAAGCCATAGAACCCAGACCTATCATGAATAGGGATATAGATCAAATCATTGAAACCAATGAAGGGGACATAGAAATAAAATTTAATCCCCAAAGAACTATTAAAATACCTAGAAGTATTTCAGCAAGACATTCTGCCAGTGGGTTTTATACAACTCCTAGTGAAATACCTACAACCTCTGTATCTCAACAAATAGACGAGATAGAAACTGTAGAAAACATTAGAATTAGTGAGAATAGAATTCCCGATGGAATCTATCAGAAGAATAATTCTCAAAGTAGGGAATCACCTACACAGTCAGAAATGAGTTTTAATTTACCATGAACTCTAAAATAGACTTCTCCCCAGGGAGTGAGATGAGAAAACTCATCAGTGGAGAATTCCAATTAGAAAAGTATGCCGAATTCAGGCAATGGTATTTTAGAAAATTTTCGTCTTATGAACTAAATAAGTTTAAAGATGATTATTATGAAGAAATGACCATAATCCAGGATTATGTTCCTTTTGTCAAATGGTTTGCAAATTATTTTGTTAAGAAGGTTCAGAAAGAAGTTTTGATCCTTAAACCACATGATTGGGAAACAATAAAAGGGGAAAAAATGAGTTCCTTTTTCCCTCCAACAAATAGAGACCTAAATATAGGTAAAACCTTAGAAGGAAAAGAGATAGAAGCAAGATCTTTTACTTTTCTCAAAGGTGTAGAAGGTAACCATGTTACTATCAAGGAATTAAGTTCTTTAGTTAGAACCCAGAATTATACCAACGTCTTTCTGAATTGTTTAGGGGAACAAATTGTTTCTCTTGAGAAAGATCTATTATCCTTAAAAGAAATGTTTGAAAATCAAATTTTTCAACAGAAATTAATTTTAGAAAAAATGAACAAAGGTGAAACATCTGTGGTTGCAGAGGTTCCTTTAGTTCAACTCCCTTTACCTATATCAGGTTTTAAAATGGAGGATAATACAAATGAATTTGTTCATATTCTTGAACAAAAGCTTAAGAATCTTAACTTAAGTGTTCTATCTGAAAAAGATATTTTCGGTACTCCTGAAAATACTTCAGATGATGAAGATATTAATGATTTAGCAAAAATGTTTGCTAATCAAGATATCAATAAAGAGAATAGTATAAATCCTATTTATACTACTAGGGCCGTAGAAAAATATTATTATAAAAGGCCTTCTCCTCAAGATCTTCTTTTTGAAGAAAATGATAATTATCAGAATTCTTATTCTGGTAAATCCATTTATGAATGGAATATTGATGGTTTAAATGATAAACAAATCATAGATATGGTGCATAGAATGATTATGTATTCTACTATTTGTAAACAGCATGGTAATAGCGATAGTTCTATTGCTCAATTTATAGCCACAGGATTTGTCGGCCAATTAAGAGGTTGGTGGGATAATTATATCACCATATCCCAAAAACAAGAGATTCTAAGTCACAAAAAGGTAGTTGTGAAAACAGAATCAAGTAGTGGTAATACTGTTGCTACTAATGAAGAAGATGCAGTTTATACACTGTGTTTATCTATCTTACACAATTTTGTAGGAGCAACTGTTCCCATAGCAGAAAAACTGCAAACTCTTTTACAAAATTTAAGGTGTCCTTCTTTGACCCATTTTAGATGGTATAAGGATACTTTCTTGTCTAGAGTTTTTCAATTATCCAACCCTGACTCTATTCATTGGAAGTCTAAATTTGTAGACGGTTTACCCCATCTTTTTGCCGAAAAGGTAAGACAATCTTTAAGGGTTAATTGTGATGGCATAAATATTGACTATGCTAATTTAACCTATGGTCAAATAATTAGCACATGTGTTAATGAAGGATTATCCTTATGTAATGACATAAAATTAAAAAATCAATTAAAGAAACAAAAGCTTTCTGAAAAACATCAATTAGGTGAATTCTGTGAACAATTTGCTTTAGACATAGATAAACCACCTGGATTAAATAAACAGAAAAAGAGTTTTAATAATAAAACTTATAAAAGGAATATATATAATTCTTCTAATAAGAAAAAGCCAAAAGATTTTCATAAAAACAGGCCCAAGCAGGATGAACCTTTCCAAAATAAAGGAAAGAGGAAAGCCCAGAAAATGAATATTACATGTCACAAATGTGGCAAGGCTGGACATTATGCCAACCAATGCTGGACTAAAAAGGCCTTGAACGCCTTGGAGGATGAACAATTAAGGACTCAATTAGAAAAAGTTTTATTAACCAGTTCTGAATCAGAACAGGACTCTTCTAATGATGACATAGAATGTATCAATGATGATACTTCTTCAGATTCTGATATTGGCAACAATAGCTGTCAATGCAATGGTTTAAATTATTGGAAATCCATTGTTGAGATGAACGGATTAAATGTTCTTAATAGAGAACAAAAAGAAACTCTAAAAATTTTGGAGTTCAATAGGGATACTCCCCCAGGTTCTGACATTGACAACAATAGCTGTCAAAACAATAATTTAAATTATTGGAAATCCATTATTGAAATAAATGGATTAAATGTTCTTAATGAAGAACAAGAAGAAGCTCTAAAAATTTTGGAGTCTATTACAGACAATGGTCTGAGAAAAAAGATAATGGAATTCCTAATCAAGGAAAATTCCAAAAAAGAAACACCTCTAATCATAGAGGCACCTTACCAGATAAGTGAGGTTTTGTCTAGATTTAGACAATCAAACATTAGAGAAACTCCTGTTTCTACTAATGATTTGAAAAGAGATATAAATTTCTTAAAATCTGAAATTACTCAGATTAAAAAAGATAATGTCAATTTAGCTCTTAGAATTACTTCTTTAGAAATTCCTGAAAAAATGAAGGAAATTCCTTCTAATATTTCTTCCATTATTCCTACTAACATTAATGATACTGGTGAAAGTTATTTATCTATATTAGACAGAGTAACTTCACAAAAATGGTTTGTGAAAGTAACATTGGTCATTAATAAAAATTTTATTTTAGAAAATGAGATAGCCCTAGTTGATAGTGGTGCTGATCTTAATTGTATCTAGGAAAATATTCTTCCTGCAAAATATTTTGAAAAAACCACTCAAGCTCTCACTCAAGCTGGTGGAAGTAGATTGAAAGTTAATTATAAACTTTCTAGAACTTATATTTGCAATCAAAATATTTGTTTACCGACTCAATTTATTCTAGTTAAAAATTTAACTCACAGGATTATTTTAGGTACTCCCTTTTTGCAAAGTTTGATGCCTATTAATATTGACCAAAATGGTATCACTACTATTATTAAAAAAGAAGCAATAACTTTTAATTTTGTTACTGATCCTCATACTAGGATTCTTAATGAAATGAAAAGTATTCTTTCTAAAAAAGAAAAACAAATATATTTTCAAACCTTTAACCTTATCAAGGTTAAATGCTAGTATAATGGCATATGTTAGAGATGGAAGAAGTAGAGACTTTAAATCCTCTCTAGCTGCTTTAATAGAAACCAGTCTATGTCATGGTCTTGTCTATTTTGATGTGGCACCAAATTTATGCTTATCTTTATCTGATAAAAATATTTTAGATGCTTTACAGCTTACTATACATACCAGTGGCTATAATTTTAACCCAAGTAGTGAGCTTATAGCAATATGCTATAGAGTTTATTTTAAAGTTTTGAGTACGCTTAACCCAAAAGTTAAGCAAGCTTCCTTTCCAGGAACTACTACTCTGGTCCAAACAAATTTGTTGACCTCTAATATAGTCACTAATAAACTGATTAGATGGGAAGAAATAAATTTTCCTGAAACATGGTCTTTACCTCAAGCCATAGAACCTAGACCTATCATGAATAGGGATATAGATCAAATCATTGAAACCAATGAAGGGGACATAGAAATAAAATTTAATCCCCAAAGAACTATTAAAATACCTAGAAGTATTTCAGCAAGACATTCTGCCAGTGGGTTTTATACAACTCCTAGTGAAATACCTACAACCTCTGTATCTCAACAAATAGACGAGATAGAGACTGTAGAAAACATTAGAATTAGTGAGAATAGAATTCCCCATGGAATCTATCAGAAGAATAATTCTCAAAGTACGGAATCACCTACACAGTCAGAAATGAGTTTTAATTTACCATGAACTCTAAAATAGACTTCTCCCCAGGGAGTGAGATGAGAAAACTCATCAGTGGAGAATTCCAATTAGAAAAGTATGCCGAATTCAGGCAATGGTATTTTAGAAAATTTTCGTCTTATGAACTAAATAAGTTTAAAGATGATTATTATGAAGAAATGACCATAATCCAGGATTATGTTCCTTTTGTTAAATGGTTTGCAAATTATTTTGTTAAGAAGGTTCAGAAAGAAGTTTTGATCCTCAAACCACATGATTGGGAAACAATAAAAGGAGAAAAAATGAGTTCCTTTTTCCCTCCAACAAATAAAGACCTAAATATAGGTAAAACCTTAGAAGGAAAAGAGATAGAAGCAAGATCTTTTACTTTTCTCAAAGGTGTAGAAGGTAACCATGTTACTATCAAGGAATTAAGTTCTTTAGTTAGAACCCAGAATTATACCAATGTCTTTCTGAATTGTTTAGGGGAACAAATTGTTTCTCTTGAGAAAGATCTATTATCCTTAAAAGAAATGTTTGAAAATCAAATTTCTCAACAGAAATTAATTTTAGAAAAAATGAACAAAGGTGAAACATCTGTGGTTGCAGAGGTTCCTTTAGTTCAACCCCCTTTACCCATATCAGGTTTTAAAATGGAGGATAATACAAATGAATTTGTTCATATTCTTGAACAAAAGCTTAAGAATCTTAACTTAAGTGTTCTATCTGAAAAAGATATTTTCGGTACTCCTGAAAATACTTCAGATGATGAAGATATTAATGATTTAGCAAAAATGTTTGCTAATCAAGATATCAATAAAGAGAATAGTATAAATCCTATTTATACTACTAGGGCCGTAGAAAAATATTATTATAAAAGGCCTTCTCCTCAAGATCTTCTTTTTGAAGAAAATGATAATTATCAGAATTCTTATTCTGGTAAATCCATTTATGAATGGAATATTGATGGTTTAAATGATAAACAAATCATAGATATGGTGCATAGAATGATTATGTATTCTACTGTTTGTAAACAGCATGGTAATAGCGATAGTTCTATTGCTCAATTTATAGCCACAGGATTTGTCGGCCAATTAAGAGGTTGGTGGGATAATTATATCACCATATCCCAAAAACAAGAGATTCTAAGTCACAAAAAGGTAGTTGTGAAAACAGAATCAAGTAGTGGTAATACTGTTGCTACTAATGAAGAAGATGCAGTTTATACACTGTGTTTATCTATCTTACAAAATTTTGTAGGAGCAACTGTTCCCATAGCAGAAAAACTGCAAACTCTTTTACAAAATTTAAGGTGTCCTTCTTTGACCCATTTTAGATGGTATAAGGATACTTTCTTGTCTAGAGTTTTTCAATTATCCAACTCTGACTCTATTCATTGGAAGTCTAAATTTGTAGACGGTTTACCCCATCTTTTTGCCGAAAAGGTAAGACAATCTTTAAGGGTTAATTGTGATGGCATAAATATTGACTATGCTAATTTAACCTATGGTCAAATAATTAGCACATGTGTTAATGAAGGATTATCCTTATGTAATGACATAAAATTAAAAAATCAATTAAAGAAACAAAAGCTTTCTGAAAAACATCAATTAGGTGAATTCTGTGAACAATTAGAAAAAGTTTTATTAACCAGTTCTGAATCAGAACAGGACTCTTCTAATGATGACATAGAATGTATCAAAGATGATACTTCTTCAGATTCTGATATTGGCAACAATAGCTGTCAATGCAATGGTTTAAATTATTGGAAATCCATTGTTGAGATGAACGGATTAAATGTTCTTAATAGAGAACAAAAAGAAACTCTAAAAATTTTGGAGTTCAATGGGGATACTTTACCAGGTTCTGACATTGACAACAATAGCTGTCAAAACAATAATTTAAATTATTGGAAATCCATTACTGAAATAAATGGATTAAATGTTCTTAATGAAGAACAAGAAGAAGCTCTAAAAATTTTGGAGTCTATTACAGACAATGGTCTGAGAAAAAAGATGATGGAATTCCTAATCAAGGAAAATTCCAAAAAAGAAACACCTCTAATCATAGAGGCACCTTACCAGATAAGTGAGGTTTTGTTTAGATTTAGACAATCAAACATTAGAGAAACTCCTGTTTCTACTAATGATTTGAAAAGAGATATAAATTTCTTAAAATCTGAAATTGCTCAGATTAAAAAAGATAATGTCAATTTAGCTCTTAGAATTACTTCTTTAGAAATTCCTGAAAAAATGAAGGAAATTCCTTCTAATATTTCTTCCATTATTCCTACTAACATCAATGATACTGGTGAAAGTTATTTATCTATATTAGACAGAGTAACTTCACAAAAATGGTTTGTGAAAGTAACTTTGGTCATTAATAAAAATTTTATTTTAGAAAATGAGATAGCCCTAGTTGATAGTGGTGCTGATCTTAATTGTATCCAGGAAAATATTATTCCTGCAAAATATTTTGAAAAAACCACTCAAGCTCTCACTCAAGCAGGTGGAAGTAGATTGAAAGTTAATTATAAACTTTCTAGTACTTATATTTGCAATCAAAATATTTGTTTACCAACTCAATTTATTCTAGTTAAAAATTTAACTCACGGGATTATTTTAGGTACTCCTTTTTTGCAAAATTTGATGCCTATTAATATTGATCAAAATGGTATCACTTCTATTATTAAAAATGAAGCAATAACTTTTAATTTTGTTACTGATCCTCATACTAGGATTCTTAATGAAATGAAAAATATTCTTTCTAAAAAAGAAAAACAAATATGTTTTATTAAAGGAGAAAATAATTCTCTTGCTGATTATTTAACCCGTGAATTTCTGCAGGGAAATGACATCCCCCAATAGGGGTAGAGGCCGTGGCCGTGGTGGCCGTGGTGGTGGAAATAGGAGCAACAATATGCTGCCCTATCAAGAATCAAACATTCCTCTAATAGGGGATTGGACTACTGTTCATAGAAACAGAAACCTGTTACAATTAACAGGGTCACAAAAGAAAGAAGATATACCTTCTTCAAGTAAGACAAATTCTTACAAAGATACAGTGATTAATGATAATCCTGTTAATGAAGTCACAGAATATTGTGAAAATCCAATCACTGAAGACATAATGTATGTCGAAGAAGATGATATGGAATTGACTCCTAATGATGGATGGTCAATTAAAACAAGATACCTCGAATCTAGAGGATATCCTGGACTTAATGGTAAGTCTAGACCACATTTAGAAGTTTTACTTCGAGTTACTGAATCAGTAACTATAACTCATTATTATCAGAATAATAATCCTGATAATTTCATTAATTACAGTAAATGTCATATCAATAAGATATTGACACCCAGAGAATGGAGTTTAAATCCAAATGGAGACAAGGCAATTAAAATTGCTGAAGATAAATATGTTTACTTCAATTATTGGGACTATATCCAAGCATTTACTTTGGCTTTTTATTATCAAAATCCAAAGAATAAGCACTCTTGGTTTTTCAGTGCTAATCCAGAAATTCTGGCTAGACCAATACCACAATGGTTTTACAATTGGTGGAGAAAAATTGGTTCTTCGGTAGAAATTCTGCCAGAAAACTTATTGAATTTATATAATTCTTGGTCTGATCATAATCCTTTATTTTTGAAAAATGCCTCAAAAATGATCACAGGACAAGGTCCTTGTTTCTTTTTTATCAAATTTCAAATTCCATGGATTTGGAGATGGGCAATTACCGTTACAAGGAACAATTACAATGATCAAATCCTTAGAAGACATTTCTTCTCAAAATGGTGGAATAAAATTGACAATGAAGACCTCCATAAAATGGAAGTAAAAATCAAAGAGGCTATTGCCGAAGACCAGAAGGTTCCAAAAGGACAATTTGGCCAAGGACTTGATATGTCCCATTTAAAAAATTATTACCAACAGATTCATCCTAATGAATCAGAGGAGAAAATTATGGCTAGAACTCTGGACCATATAAAAAATCAATTCTTCAAAAATTTTGAAGTTAATGAAGAAATTCTTTCCATGAAGACAAGTTCATCGCATGGATCCATGGATTCAAATATTTTTGAATCTTTAGCTGGAGAATCTCAGCCAGAGCCTTCCCCAGAAGATTATTGGGACTCCCTAATTGAAGCCATGATTCAACAAAAGAACAAAGGGAAAGGCAAAAATTAATTAATTAATTAATTAATTAATTGTGTCGGCAATCACGCTATCCTTGCATAAGTGCAATTGGAAAAGATGGAATTCTTCCACTGTCGGCAAGAATCCTTGCATAGTAATATTGCATAATTGCTTCTACTATGTAATTTTGTTTTTAGCTTTGCTGTCATTTTTAGTGCGTCGATGGGGCCCCTAGTGTACCCGGCATTAATTATGATGTTTTGTAATTTTCTACTTTTTGTAACACCCCGATATTTCTATTGACCAAAAATACCCAGGTGCACATTAGTAACACATCAGAGATATATTTCCTGCTTAGACACTGAATATCACTATAAATTTTTCGCTGAATATAACTCAAACAGTCTTATTTACAACAAGACAATATGGTTCTCAGACCATATACCATCAGCAATTATAGTATTCAGTATCATACAAGAAAGCGGAAGAAAGATATACATTAAATACATAATGTCTTAGTATACAGACAACAAAAGGGAAATAAGCTTAAACATAAAGCTAGGCTATCAGCAACCAATCCGAGCTCAACCTACTCGTGCCTCTTGGATTTCCGCTGTCCCTGTGTCTCTGTAAAACAACAACATTTAAACAGTGAGATACAATCTCAGTGAGTTCTACCGAGACCCCTACTAACTCTCTCGGTTCAATTAAAAATCCTTTTTAAAATCATCACGACACCGACTGCAATAAAGTGCTAACCCCGGTGAACGTGAACAAAAAAAGTGCGGCACCGACTGCAATAAAGTGCTAAACCCCGGTGTATCGCACAGTACGACACCGACTGCAATAAAGTGCTAAACCCCGGTGTACATACAACAAACAAAGTGCGGCACCGACTGCAATAAAGTGCTAAACCCCGGTGTATCGCACAGTACGACACCGACTGCAATAAAGTACTAAACCCCGGTGTACATACAACAAACAAAGTGCGGCACCGACTGCAATAAAGTGCTAAACCCCGGTGTATCGCACAGTACGACACCGACTGCAATAAAGTGCTAAACCCCGGTGTCTCGCACAGTACGACACCGACTGCAATAAAGTGCTAAACCCCGGTGTATCGCACAGTACGACACCGACTGCAATAAAGTGCTAAACCCCGGTGTATCGCACAGTACGACACCGACTGCAATAAAGTGCTAAACCCCGGTGTACATACAACAAACAAAGTGCGGCACCGACTGCAATAAAGTGCTAAACCCCGGTGTATCGCACAGTACGACACCGACTGCAATAAAGTGCTAAACCCCGGTGTACGTACAACAAACTCATGACATAACACCGACTGCAATCCAGTGCTATATACCCGGTGAACCCCCTTACCAATAGTACATTCTCCTATTGGCACGGAGCCTAGGTTGGGGGAGCATGACTGCCCCGCCTAGTATGTCAAAACATGGGTCGTCACCCAACTCGATATATATATATATATATATAAACATATATATCTACAGTACCATGAAACCACGGTCCATCAAATCAGACAATCAATGAAACACTTTAATCCACATTTTATAAAATCCAAGTTCACACTCGCACTCTAGTTGACCACTTTTCGACACAATTTTCAACTTCGAACTTATTTTATGAAACTCTTTTGAAACATATCCAAAATCATGGCATTATAAGCCTAATATCGTTATTAAAGGGTTAGGAAAGGATTAGAAGAGGATTGGAATCGAAACGGAATCATTTTGGGCACTTTGAAAATTTTGGACAGAACAAGGCGCACGGGTCGTGCCCCTGGACGCACGGGTCGTGCTCATTTGACAGCATTGCAAAAATGGCCTGTTTTATGAAAAATTGCTTTCCGATTGATCCCGATACTCGTTCCGCTCAATTCCGATTCTCGTTCCGATCGAAAACAGACCAAACAACCAACAAAATAGACCCAACTAAAACCACTCAATCAATCAACCCAATCAAAAACTCAATCAAAACGGATTTTATCAAAAACGACATATTTTCCAATTAACGGTTTTTAAGTCAAAATCTTTCGAAATCAAACCACCAAAAATTCTGTTTCAACGCGACATAACTCGAGACTCGCTCCGATCGATTCCTAACCCGAAACAGACAATATCAAGTAATATCCCAGACCAGCGAAAGCGGTAAAACGATCAATTAATTAATTCGAAAACAAAAATCCTAAACGTGAGTAAAACTCACCCTCGTAGCGTGAACCACGATCGAGCCGAATTCTCCGAGTAACCACACGAACATTCCCCGCTTAAGCTTTCCGTTCCGACGTCGCTCCAATCCGCTTCCAAAACTTTCCACTCGATCGCGAAACCTCATTTTGACCGAAATACCGATTTCCCCGAAATTCTCCACGGACACTATTCATCATCTTCCTCCTCTAACCTCCATGACACTATTCACACATAAACCCAATTTTGCACCCTATCCCCTTGATTCTTCACAAACTCCAAATCGGACTTCAATATTTGCGCTATCCACCTTGAGCTCGCTCCCAAACACCATCCGAAGCTTTCCTTTGAGCCTGAACAACAAAAACCTCTATTTCCTCTTAAATTCGAAAATGGTGGATTTGAGGAGAGTGAGTTGATGATGAAGATTTTGGTACCAAAACGAAGAGGAAGTAGCGCTGAACATTTTTCGTGTTGGACGGAAGTCGTTTCGGTGAAGTCTTCTCCTCCCTCTTCTCTTCTCCCTCACGCCATTTTCTTCTTTTTCTCTTCTTTTCTTCTCTCTGTTTCTCGTTCTCAGTTTCTTTCTTTCTTTCAATTCCTTTCTTTCTTTTAATTTCTTTTCCTCTCCTCTCACATGCACACACGTATACACAAATATATTTATTTAATATATTTGTTGTAACGCGGTCAATTTACCATATTGATCGAAACCTCCTATTTCGATTCCAAAACTTCCTTGGTCCGTATTATCCGGTTAACGATTCGATGACAACAATTAAATAATTTTAGCACTCAATAAATTTACCAGTTAAGTACTAAATTGGTTTAATTGGGTTAACACCCAAATAATTCCATTAATTATTTTGGGGATGTTACATTCTCCCCAACTTAAAAGAATTTTGTCCTCAAAATTTCGTCGAGTCTTTCATCTGACTAATCGAGAATCGACATTCTCAGAAAGGTCTTAAGTTGCTGAAAAACAATCTCGAACTAACGAAATGAGCGTAGGAACTCTTCCCAAGTGGGCACATCAATCTCCAAGTATGATCCACTACTACCTTGATACGAACTCTCTGGTTACGAATCAGCACGAGAAACTCCTCTTTCGCCTATATAGGCTCGGCACCGCATTCGAAAACACTTCCGAAGCTTCATTCCTCACTTGCTCCCCAACTTGATTAATCCAAATCAAAGTACTCCTCGGTAGATGTAAAAACAAACACGATTTCCTCGAAAGGTGTAAACACTTTCTCAACAAATCTTCTAATATCCTTAACGGTTCTCGTACATACCGACAATGTGACGAAAAAGTCACTTGTGAAACTTCTTGACTCGCCCCCAAGATTTCGAGATAACACTTTTCGAAAGAAGATGGAATAAGGATTTTCCAGAAACGTTTATCTTAAACGTAGAAATAAACCACGGGGACATCAAATAAATTGTACGTAATGAAAATCACCTCAGTTGTTCTCCAAACAACTATCAAACAGAACTCAGAGCTCCTTTCCGAATTAGTCAATAGCGTTGAGAGCTTCCCTTCAACCTAAGTGCGCCTCCTATGATTTTCTTCAATCAGGTACTATTAGCCTCTTGATTCGTTCCCAAAATTAACCTTAGCATGCGGGTTTTCACAACAACGATTTTTCAAAACTATTATACCGCACGCCAAGCTTCACTTCGGAAATTTCAGTCACTTACAAGCAGAACCATCAATTAATCCTTTGATGGTTATTCGCAACGTGAAAACAGTCAGCAGTTACCTCACCTACATATTCGTGTTCACGTTCGACTTGTCAAACAGAATCTCATAATACTATCTCATCATCGGCCGCACAGATTCTACCGTTGAAACAATTGACTCCATCACTATCCATGGTAAAATCTGGAAATACCTTTTGTGATTGTAGCTTCACATCAACTTCCTATGCTAAGCGTATAGAATCCCTTAGGGAACTAGAGATCCTCATATGGCTCAACACTAACCGGATTCTCCTTGATCTTGAATTCAGATTTAAGTCTCTATCAGACTCTAATAATTCCATCTAATGCATCATAATACTGCCGTGTGTAGTGATTTCCTATTACTCGCATCAGCTACAACATTGGAATTTCCTGGATGATACTTCAACCCGAAGTCATAATCCTTCAGAAATTCTACACACTCCTCTGCCTGCTATTCAGTTCTTTCTGATCAAACAGATACCTTAAACTCTTGTGACCACTAGAGACTTCGAAACGAGACCCATACAGGTAACGTCTCCAAATCTTCAGTGCATACACAATAGCTATTAACTCCAATTCATGAGTCGGATAAATCCTCTCATGAGACCTTAATTGTCTGGACGCATAAGCTATCACTGGTTGATTTTGCATCAGAATACATCCTAAACCCTTCCCTGAAGCGTCATCGAAAATTTGAAATTCCAATGACGGATCCGGAAGAATCAGGAATGGAGCAGAAGTCAACCAAACCTTCAATTCTTGAAAACATTCTTCACAATTAGCATCCCACGTAAATGGATGACCCTTACGAGTTAACCGAGTAAGTGGACAACTAACTGTGAGAACCCCTTTAACGAACCTCTTACAGTAACCGGCTAGATCCAGAAACTTTTGATCTCTGCGACTGACGTCGGTCACTCCCATTCAACACCGCTTCCTTCTCACTGGGACCTACAGAAACTCCCGACTTGGGGAATCACATGTCCCAAAGACTTTACCTCTGACACCCAAAAATCACACTTCGAAGGTTTCAAGTACAACTCCTTTTCTCGGAGTACACTCAGAACAATGAGGAGATGTTGGACATGCTCCTCAATGGTCTTCGAGCACATCAAGATATCATCGATGAAAACGACTTCAAACTGATCCTAATACGAATGAAAAACTCGGTTCCTGAAATCCACGAATACCGCCGGAGCGTTAGTCAAACCGAAGGCCACCACTACAAATACATAATGTCCATACCTAGTATGGAAAGCTGTCTTCGGAATATCTAAGGCTCTAACTTTTATTTGATGATGTCCTGACCTCAGATCAATTTTAGAAAACACTGCAGCGTCTCAAATTGCTCAAGCAAATCGTCTATCCTTGGCAAGGGATATTTATTCTTGATCGTCACTTTCTTAAGTTGTCGATAATCGATGTACAATCTCATGCTACCATTTTTCCTTTTGACTAACCACACCAGAGCACTCCTTAGCGAAGTACTCGGTCGAATGAATTTCTTTAGCATCGACTCTTCAAGTTGAGACTCCATTTCCTTTAATTCTGAAGAAACATTCAATAAGCAACCATAGATATTGATCCCGTGCCAGGAACCAATTCTACAGTAAGCTCTACCTCTCGCTCTGGAGGTTCGGAAGAAACTTCATCGTGAAAACATCCAGAAAGTCATTCACGACCTGAACGTTCGCCAAATCTAAACTAGTTTCAGTGGATGCAGATAACATACTAACATGTGCTCCCGCACCTTGGAATGAAGATTGACCGTCTAAGGTGAACTAGGTAACCGCTTCAGAATTTGTCCTAGACAATTCAATTGATTCTGAAGTGAAGCTGATAGTTGATTAACACAGTCGATTGTAACATGATTTGCAGTCATCCAGTTCATACCCAAAATGGTGTCCACACTTCTCATAGGCAAACAAATAATCCTTCTACGAAATTTCTGTCTCCTATAACACGTAGACAATTCTGACACAAGATTGGGTCTGGACACGACCCTTAGCCGCAGTTAAGATAGTTATCGGCTCGGACAGCGGAGATTCGCTAGTCCCAACCAATCCACACATGATTGAGCTATAAAACAATGGGTTGCACCCGAATCGTATAATGTACTGACAGAGTTATTGAAAAGTAGATCCCATACCCCTCAGTAACCTGTCAGAAGTTGTAACAGTCTAAGCATCCAAAGTGTTGACTCGTCCTTGTCTTAGAGCTGCTTGTGACTCCTTGGAACTTTTCCTTACGGGGCACTCTTTACCATAGTGACCCTCTACATTTCTGTAATAGCACCGATTAGATCTTCGCTTGCAATCACCGCTGTGAGGCTTTCCCCAGTTAGAACATCTCCTGACCTTTGAAGAATCAAAGAATTGCATCTGCTTTTCCTTTGATGAAATTATCTTAGGACTTTGCATTCGGAATTGATAACTTCAACTACCTCCTTTCCTTTCCCATACTTCCTATGAGATCATCCTCGGCGACATAGGCTGATTGCACTAAGGCAACATAATTGGTAATACTATAAGAACCGAGACCATAAGTCATAAAAGCACTTATGCCCTTCTTATACTTCTGCATTCTCCATTCGTCATCCGAAGCTTACTTTACCACTTGGTAAAACTGAGACAACTTCTCAAACTTAGCGGCGTATTCTTCCATCGCCATGCCACCTTTCCTGAGGATGCACCGGTTGGAGACACCGGTCTTGGTCGAGGACTGCGTCTTGATCATCCTATCATAATTCCGCTTATGATGCACTAAGTATTAAGTTGATCAGGCTCAATGTCTCTTAGCATCACAAGTGTAATTACAAAAAGGATTAACAAGGAATCAACTCAACCCTAAAGTAAGTCCGACTAGGTCGAACTGCTCTGATACCAACTGTAACACCCCGATATTTCTATTGACCAAAAATATCCAGGTGCACATTAGTAACACATCAGAGATATATTTCCTGCTTAGACACTGAATATCACTATAAATTTTTCGCTGAATATAACTCAAACAGTCTTATTTACAACAAGACAATATGGTTCTCAGACCATATACCATCAGCAATTATAGTATTCAGTATCATACAAGAAAGCGGAAGAAAGATATACATTAAATACATAATGTCTTAGTATACAGACAACAAAAGGGAAATAAGCTTAAACATAAAGCTAGGCTATCAGCAACCAATCCGAGCTCAACCTACTCGTGCCTCTTGGATTTCCGCTGTCCCTGTGTCTCTGTAAAACAACAACATTTAAACAGTGAGATACAATCTCAGTGAGTTCTACCGAGACCCCTACTAACTCTCTCGGTTCAATTAAAAATCCTTTTTAAAATCATCACGACACCGACTGCAATAAAGTGCTAACCCCGGTGAACGTGAACAAAAAAAGTGCGGCACCGACTGCAATAAAGTGCTAAACCCCGGTGTATCGCACAGTACGACACCGACTGCAATAAAGTGCTAAACCCCGGTGTACATACAACAAACAAAGTGCGGCACCGACTGCAATAAAGTGCTAAACCCCGGTGTATCGCACAGTACGACACCGACTGCAATAAAGTGCTAAACCCCGGTGTACATACAACAAACAAAGTGCGGCACCGACTGCAATAAAGTGCTAAACCCCGGTGTATCGCACAGTACGACACCGACTGCAATAAAGTGCTAAACCCCGGTGTATCGCACAGTACGACACCGACTGCAATAAAGTGCTAAACCCCGGTGTATCGCACAGTACGACACCGACTGCAATAAAGTGCTAAACCCCGGTGTATCGCACAGTACGACACCGACTGCAATAAAGTGCTAAACCCCGGTGTACATACAACAAACAAAGTGCGGCACCGACTGCAATAAAGTGCTAAACCCCGGTGTATCGCACAGTACGACACTGACTGCAATAAAGTGCTAAACCCCGGTGTACGTACAACAAACTCATGACATAACACCGACTGCAATCCAGTGCTATATACCCGGTGAACCCCCTTACCAATAGTACATTCTCCTATTGGCACGGAGCCTAGGTTGGGGGAGCATGACTGCCCCGCCTAGTATGTCAAAACATGGGTCGTCACCCAACTCGATATATATATATATAAACATATATATCTACAGTACCATGAAACCACGGTCCATCAAATCAGACAATCAATGAAACACTTTAATCCACATTTTATAAAATCCAAGTTCACACTCGCACTCTAGTTGACCACTTTTCGACACAATTTTCAACTTCGAACTTATTTTATGAAACTCTTTTGAAACATATCCAAAATCATGGCATTATAAGCCTAATATCGTTATTAAAGGGTTAGGAAAGGATTAGAAGAGGATTGGAATCGAAACGGAATCATTTTGGGCACTTTGAAAATTTTGGACAGAACAAGGCGCACGGGTCGTGCCCCTGGACGCACGGGTCGTGCTCATTTGACAGCATTGCAAAAATGGCCTGTTTTATGAAAAATTGCTTTCCGATTGATCCCGATACTCGTTCCGCTCAATTCCGATTCTCGTTCCGATCGAAAACAGACCAAACAACCAACAAAATAGACCCAACTAAAACCACTCAATCAATCAACCCAATCAAAAACTCAATCAAAACGGATTTTATCAAAAACGACATATTTTCCAATTAACGGTTTTTAAGTCAAAATCTTTCGAAATCAAACCACCAAAAATTCTGTTTCAACGCGACATAACTCGAGACTCGCTCCGATCGATTCCTAACCCGAAACAGACAATATCAAGTAATATCCCAGACCAGCGAAAGCGGTAAAACGATCAATTAATTAATTCGAAAACAAAAATCCTAAACGTGAGTAAAACTCACCCTCGTAGCGTGAACCACGATCGAGCCGAATTCTCCGAGTAACCACACGAACATTCCCCGCTTAAGCTTTCCGTTCCGACGTCGCTCCAATCCGCTTCCAAAACTTTCCACTCGATCGCGAAACCTCATTTTGACCGAAATACCGATTTCCCCGAAATTCTCCACGGACACTATTCATCATCTTCCTCCTCTAACCTCCATGACACTATTCACACATAAACCCAATTTTGCACCCTATCCCCTTGATTCTTCACAAACTCCAAATCGGACTTCAATATTTGCGCTATCCACCTTGAGCTCGCTCCCAAACACCATCCGAAGCTTTCCTTTGAGCCTGAACAACAAAAACCTCTATTTCCTCTTAAATTCGAAAATGGTGGATTTGAGGAGAGTGAGTTGATGATGAAGATTTTGGTACCAAAACGAAGAGGAAGTAGCGCTGAACATTTTTCGTGTTGGACGGAAGTCGTTTCGGTGAAGTCTTCTCCTCCCTCTTCTCTTCTCCCTCACGCCATTTTCTTCTTTTTCTCTTCTTTTCTTCTCTCTGTTTCTCGTTCTCAGTTTCTTTCTTTCTTTCAATTCCTTTCTTTCTTTTAATTTCTTTTCCTCTCCTCTCACATGCACACACGTATACACAAATATATTTATTTAATATATTTGTTGTAACGCGGTCAATTTACCATATTGATCGAAACCTCCTATTTCGATTCCAAAACTTCCTTGGTCCGTATTATCCGGTTAACGATTCGATGACAACAATTAAATAATTTTAGCACTCAATAAATTTACCAGTTAAGTACTAAATTGGTTTAATTGGGTTAACACCCAAATAATTCCATTAATTATTTTGGGGATGTTACACTTTTACTGTTTCCTTTTTCTTTCACCGGCTACCGGTTGTAATAGTTAACTTTTACTGGCTTAAATAGTAAGCCTTAAGTTTCCTATATAAAGCAATTGAGCCTTCAGTTGTAATCACGCAATCACTACCACTTGTAATAAAATTTCTTTTCATATTCTCTCTGTGTCTCTCTCTTCCACGCCCTTTATTTTTGATTCCTACTCATTAAAGTCTTCCGTTCAATTCCAAATACTCTGAATCATATCAAGGTACTATTTCTTTCTTTTATTTAGTAGCATATTCAAAATTAAATAAATAAAAGAAAGTAATAGTACCTTGACACACTTCAGAGTAGTAGAAGAATTGAACGGAAGACTTGAAATTAGAAGAATAAAGGAAGTATTGGAGTAAGGGGCGTGGAAGAGAGAGAATATGAAAGGAAATTTTTATTGCTAGTAGTAGTTGTTTCGGTCGTTACAACTGAAGGCTCAATTGCCTTATATAGAAAAACTTAAGGCTTACTATTTAAGCCAGTAAAAGCTAACTATTACAACCGGTAACCGGTAAAAGAAAAAGAAAACAGTAAAAGTAGAAAATTACAAAACATCATAATTAATGCCGGGTACACTTGGGGCCCCATCGACGCACTAAAAATGACAGCAAAGCTAAAAAACAAAATTACATAGTGGAAGCACTTATTGCTTAGTGGAAGAATTTCTTTCCACGTTTTCCAATTGTGGAAAATTATTATGCAAAGATGTTTGCCGACACATTCTTGCCGACACCAATTAATTAATTTTTGTCTTTTCCTTTATTCTTTTGTTGAATCATGGCTTCAATTAGGGAGTCCCAATAATCTTCTGGGGAAGGTTCTGGCTGAGATTCTCCAGCTAAAGACTCGAAAATATTTGAATCCATGGATCCATGCGATGAACTTGTCTTCATGGAAACAATTTCTTCATTAACTTCAAAAGTTTTGAAGAATTGATTTTTTATATGGTCCAGAGTTCTAGCCATAATTTTCTCTTCTGATTCATTAGGATGAATCTGTTGGTAATAATTTTTTAAATGGGACATATCAAGTCCTTGGCCAAATTGTCCTTTTGGGATCTTTTGGTCTTCATCAATAGCTGCTTTGATTTTTACCTCCATTTTATGGAGATCTTCGTCGTCAATTTTGTTCCACCATTTTGAGAAGAAATGTCTTCTAAGGATTGGATCATTGTAATTGTTCCTTGTGGTGGTAATTGTCCATCTCCAAATCCAAGGAATTTGAAATTTAATAAAGAAAAAACAAGGACCTTGTCCTGTGATCATTTTTGAAGCATTTTTCAAAAATAAAGGATTATGATCACACCATGAATTATATAAATTCAAAAGATTTTCTGGTAAAATTTCAATTGACGGACCAATTTTCCTCCACCAATTAAAAAACCATTGTGGTATTGGTTTAGCCAGAATTTCTGGGTTAGCACTAAAAAACCATGAGTGCTTATTCTTTGGATTTTGATAATAAAATACCAAAGTAAATGCTTGGATATAATCCCAATAATTGAAGTGAATATTATTTCCTTCAGCAATTTTAATTGCCTTGTCTCCATTTGGATTTAAACCCCATTCTCTGGGCGTCAATATCTTATTGATATGACATTTACTGTAATTAATAAAATTATCAGGATTATTATTCTGATAATAATGAGTTATAGTTACTGATTCAGTAACTCGAAGTAAAACATCTAAATGTGGTCTAGACTTACCATTAAGTCCAGGATATCCTCTGGATTCGAGGTATCTTGTTTTAATTGACCATCCATCATTAGGAGTCAATTCCATATCATCTTCTTCGACATACATTATGTCTTCAGTGATTGGATTTTCACAGTATTCTGTGGCTTCATTAACAGGATTATCATTAATCACTGTATCTTTGTAAGAATTTGTCTTACTTGAAGAAGGTATATCTTCTTTCTTTTGTGACCCTGTTAATTGTAACAGGTTTCTGTTTCTATGAACAGTAGTCCAATCCCCTATTAGAGGAATGTTTGATTCTTGATAGGGCAGCATATTGTTGCTCCTATTTCTTCCACCACCACGGCCACCACGGCCACGGCCTCTACCCCTATTGGGGGATGTCATTTCCCTGCAAAAATTCACGGGTTAAAATTCTGGTAAAAGAATTATTTTCTTTAATAAAACATATTTGTTTTTCTTTTTTAGAAAGAATACTTTTCATTTCATTAAGAATCCTAGTATGAGGATCAGTAACAAAATTAAAAGTTATTGCTTCTTTTTTAATAATAGTAGTGATACCATTTTGGTCAATATTAATAGGCATCAAACTTTGCAAAAAGGGAGTACCTAAAATAATCCTGTGAGTTAAATTTTTAACTAGAATAAATTGAGTCGGTAAACAAATATTTTGATTGCAAATATAAGTTTTAGAAAGTTTATAATTAACTTTCAATCTACTTCCACCAGCTTGAGTGAGAGCTTGAGTGGTTTTTTCAAAATATTTTGCAGGAATAATATTTTCCTGGATACAATTAAGATCAGCACCACTATCAACTAGGGCTATCTCATTTTCTAAAATAAAATTTTTATTAATGACCAATGTTACTTTCACAAACCATTTTTGTGAAGTTACTCTGTCTAATATAGATAAATAACTTTCACCAGTATCATTAATGTTAGTAGGAATAATGGAAGAAATATTAGAAGGAATTTCCTTCATTTTTTTAGGAATTTATAAAGAAGTAATTCTAAGAGCTAAATTGACATTATCTTTTTTAATCTGAGTAATTTCAGATTTTAAGAAATTTATATCTATTTTCAAATCATTAGTAGAAACAGGAGTTTCTCTAATGTTTGATTGTCTAAGTTTAGACAAAACCTCACTTATCTGGTAAGGTGCCTCTATGATTAGAGGTGTTTCTTTTTTGGAATTTTCCTTGATTAGGAATTCCATTATCTTTTTTCTCAGACCATTGTCTGTAATAGACTCCAAAATTTTTAGAGCTTCTTCTTGTTCTTCATTAAGAACATTTAATCCATTTATTTCAATAATGGATTTCCAATAATTTAAATTATTGTTTTGACAGCTATTGTTGTCAATGTCAGAACCTGGGGGAGTATCCCTATTGAACTCCAAAATTTTTAGAGTTTCTTTTTGTTCTCTATTAAGAACATTTAATCCGTTCATCTCAACAATGGATTTCCAATAATTTAAACCATTGCATTGACAGCTATTGTTGCCAATACAGAATCTGAAGAAGTATCATCATTGATACATTCTATGTCATCATTAGAAGAGTCCTGTTCTGATTCAGAACTGATTAATAAAACTTTTTCTAATTGAGTCCTTAATTGTTCATCCTCCAAGGCGTTCAAGGCCTTTTTAGTCCAGCATTGGTTGGCATAATGTCCAGCCTTGCCACATTTGTGACATGTAATATTCATTTTCTGGGCTTTCCTCTTTCCTTTATTTTGGAAAGGTTCATCCTGCTTGGGCCTGTTTTTATGAAAATCTTTTGGCTTTTTCTTATTAGAAGAATTATATATATTCCTTTTATAAGTTTTATTATTAAAACTCTTTTTCTGTTTATTTAATCCAGGTGGTTTATCTATGTCAAAAGCAAATTGTTCACAGAATTCACCTAATTGATGTTTTTCAGAAAGCTTTTGTTTCTTTAATTGATTTTTTAATTTTATGTCATTACATAAGGATAATCCTTCATTAACACATGTGCTAATTATTTGACCATAGGTTAAATTAGCATAGTCAATATTTATGCCATCACAATTAACCCTTAAAGATTGTCTTACCTTTTCGGCAAAAAGATGGGGTAAACCGTCTACAAATTTAGACTTCCAATGAATAGAGTCAGGGTTGGATAATTGAAAAACTCTAGACAAGAAAGTATCCTTATACCATCTAAAATGGGTCAAAGAAGGACACCTTAAATTTTGTAAAAGAGTTTGCAGTTTTTCTGCTATGGGAACAGTTGCTCCTACAAAATTTTGTAAGATAGATAAACACAGTGTATAAACTGCATCTTCTTCATTAGTAGCAACAGTATTACCACTACTTGATTCTATTTTCACAACTACCTTTTTGTGACTTAGAATCTCTTGTTTTTGGGATATGGTGATATAATTATCCCACCAACCTCTTAATTGGCCGACAAATCCTGTGGCTATAAATTGAGCAATAGAACTATCGCTATTACCATGCTGTTTACAAACAGTAGAATACATAATCATTCTATGCACCATATCTATGATTTGTTTATCATTTAAACCATCAATATTCCATTCATAAATGGATTTACCAGAATAAGAATTCTGATAATTATCATTTTCTTCAAAAAGAAGATCTTGAGGAGAAGGCCTTTTATAATAATATTTTTCTACGGCCCTAGTAGTATAAATAGGATTTATACTATTCTCTTTATTGATATCTTGATTAGCAAACATTTTTGCTAAATCATTAATATCTTCATCATCTGAAGTATTTTCAGGAGTATCGAAAATATCTTTTTCAGATAGAACACTTAAGTTAAGATTCTTAAGCTTTTGTTCAAGAATATGAACAAATTCATTTGTATTATCCTCCATTTTAAAACCTGATATAGGTAAAGGGGGTTGAACTAAAGGAACCTCTGCAACCACAGATGTTTCACCTTTGTTCATTTTTTCTAAAATTAATTTCTGTTGAAAAATTTGATTTTCAAACATTTCTTTTAAGGATAATAGATCTTTCTCAAGAGAAACAATTTGTTCCCCTAAACAATTCAGAAAAACGTTGGTATAATTCTGGGTTCTAACTAAAGAACTTAATTCCTTGATAGTAACATGGTTACCTTCTACACCTTTGAGAAAAGTAAAAGATCTTGCTTCTATCTCTTTTCCTTCTAAGGTTTTACCTATATTTAGGTCTCTATTTGTTGGAGGGAAAAAGGAACTCATTTTTTCTCCTTTTATTGTTTCCCAATCATGTGGTTTGAGGATCAAAACTTCTTTCTGAACCTTCTTAACAAAATAATTTGCAAACCATTTGACAAAAGGAACATAATCCTGGATTATGGTCATTTCTTCATAATAATCATCTTTAAACTTATTTAGTTCATAAGACGAAAATTTTCTAAAATACCATTGCCTGAATTCGGCATACTTTTCTAATTGGAATTCTCCACTGATGAGTTTTCTCATCTCACTCCCTGGGGAGAAGTCTATTTTAGAGTTCATGGTAAATTAAAACTCATTTCTGACTGTGTAGGTGATTCCCTACTTTGAGAATTATTCTTCTGATAGATTCCATCGGGAATTCTATTCTCACTAATTCTAATGTTTTCTACAGTTTCTATCTCGTCTATTTGTTGAGATACAGAGGTTGTAGATATTTCACTAGGAGTTGTATAAAACCCACTGGCAGAATGTCTTGCTGAAATACTTCTAGGTATTTTAATAGTTCTTTGGGGATTAAATTTTATTTCTATGTCCCCTTCATTGGTTTCAATGATTTGATCTATATCCCTATTCATGATAGGTCTGGGTTCTATGGCTTGAGGTAAAGACCATGTTTCTGGAAAATTTATTTCTTCCCATCTAATCAGTTTATTAGAGACTATATTAGAGGTCAACAAATTTGTTTGGACTAGAGTAGTAGTTCCTGGAAAGGAAGCTTGCTTAACTTTTGGGTTAAGCGTACTCAAAACTTTGAAATAAACTCTATAGCATATTGCTATAAGCTCACTACCTGGGTTAAAATTATAACCACTGGTATGTATTGTAACATCCGCAAAATAATTAATGGGATTATTTGGATGTTAACCCAATTCAATTAATTAAGTACCCGACTGGTAAATTTATTGAGTGCTAAAATTAATTATTGGTTGTCATCGGATCGTTAACCGGATAATACGGATCAAGGAAGTTTCGGAATCGAAATAGGAGATTTAGATCAATATGGTAATTGGACCACGTTACCGCGTATATATAAATAAATATATGTGTGTGCACGTGAAAAGAAAAGAAAAAGAAAGAAAGGAATTGAGAATGAGAAACAGAGAGAAGAAAAGAGAGAAAAGGAGAGAAAAGAGAAAGAAAGGGTGGGGAGGAAGAAGAAGAAAAAGGGAAGGGTTCGGCTCAACAAAACGACTTCCTTCCAACACGAAAAATGCTCAGCGTTACTTCCTCTCCAATTTGGTACCAAGATCTTCATCATCAACTCACTCTCCCTCACTTTGCCATTTTCGAATTTGAGGAGAAAATTGGAGTTTTGATGGTTGTAACTCAAGGGAAAGCTAAGGATGATGTTTAGGAGCGAGCACAAGGTGGATTAGTCGAGTATTGAAGATCGATTGGGTGATTTGGAGTTGAAAATCAAGATTGGGGTTTTTGGTGAATAGTGATTTGAGGTTGATGAAGATGATGAATAGTGTCCATGGAGGATTTCGAGGAATTCGACATTCCGGCCAAAAGCGGTTTCGTGATCGAGTGGGAAGCTTTGGAAGCGGATTGGAGGTCGCCGGAGCGGGGAATGTTCGTGTGGCTACCCGGTGAATTCGGCTCGATCGTGGTTCACGCTTCAAGGGTGAGTTCTCCTCACGTTTAGGATCTTACGTTTCAAATTAGTTGATTTAATGTTTTATCGCTTTCGCTGGACTGGAATATTTCTGGATATTGTCTGTTTCGGATTAGGAATCGATCGGAGCGAGTCTCGAGTTGTGTCGCGTTGAAATGGAATTTTCGGTGATTTGATTTCGAAAGATTTTGACAAAAAACCGTTAATTGAAAAATATGTCGTTTTTGATAAAATCCGTTTTGATTGAGTTCTTGATTGATTTGATTGATTGTGTGACTTTGATTGGAACTGTTTTTATGGTTGTGAAAACTGTTTTAAATCGGAACGAGAATCGGAATTAAGCGGAATCGCGATTTTCGGGCGAAACCGCCAAAATCTGCACTTGACAGGCCCCCTTTCTGCCAGTCCACGCGCCGTTTGCGCGCCGCGCGCCACTCGCGCGCCACTGGACAGAACTTGACTGTCAACTCGCGCGCCGTTTGCGCGCCACGCGCCACTCGCGCGCCAGTTGGCAGAATTTCAGCAACCAAACACTGTTTTTCGTTTCGCGATAACTTTTGATCCGGGAACCCGATTGAGGTGTTCTAAGATGCGTTGGAAAGCTTATTCAGAGGCCTAACTGAATATTCTATTTTTAAGGCTAAATAAACTGTTTTTGATATTGAAAATTGTGTCAAAAAGTGGTCAACTAGAGTGCGAGTGTGAACTTGGATTTTATAAAATGTGGTTTAAAGTGTTTCATTGATTGACTGATTTGATGGACTGTGGGTTCATAGTGTTGTAGATATACGTATATAGTATATCGAGTTGGGTGACGACCCATGTGTAACATACTAGGCGGGGCAGTCATGATCCCTTACCCTAGGCTCCATGCCAATAGGAGAATGTACTATTGGTAGGGGGGTTCACCGGGGTTTAGCGGTTACGCAGTCGGTGTTATGTTAAAAAGATTATTGTGCGATACACCGGGGTTTAGCAGTCATGCAGTCGGTGCCGTACTTTGTTTGTTGTGCGATACATCGGGGTTTAGCAATCATGCAGTCGATGCCGCACTTTGTGATAACACGTTCACCGGGGTTTAGCAGTCATGCAGTCGGTGCCGTGTTAAGTTAAAACGAATTTATCAATTGAACCGAGAGAGTTAGTAGGGGTCACGGTAGAAC
>CM076851.1:86842990-86865805 GCA_039519185.1 Astragalus membranaceus
CGACAACCATCTCTCCATTCATAGAAGACAACGCAAGACCCAATCTTTCAACACAATCAGCAGCGATAAAACAAAGAGTAGCACCAGTATCAACAATATAAGTTAGAGGAATACCATTAATGAAGCATGTACCTCTAATAAGTCCGCCCTCCTTAGAAGTCTTTGACCCTACCAAAGCGAACACTCTTCCTCCAGCTCGTTCCTTCTTCGGTTTCTGACACTGACTACTGATGTGTCCTCCTTCGCCACAGTTGAAACAAACCACCTCCTTATGCTCACACCCAGACACCTCATACCCGATCTTACCGCAACGGAAACACATCGTCGCCTCATCTTTGCACGCATTACTCTTATGACCAGCTTTGCCACTTCTGAAACACACAATGCCAGCAGGAGCATCTCCCCCACTAGTCCTCTTACCATCAGCAGCTTTCGGTTCACCTCTACCAGTAGGAGCATCATACGGCTTACCACGACTCTGAGACTTGCTCCTCTTCTCATTAACAATCTTATAAGAGCATTGCTATCCTCCTCGTAGATCCTGCAGCCGTCAATCAAATCAGCAAAGACACTGATCTTCTGATATCCAATGGCCTTCTTGATCTCTGGTCGCAACCCGTTCTCAAACTTGATGCACTTCGAAAATCCAGCAGTTGCTTCACTGTAGTGCGGATAAAACTTAGCCAACTCCACAAACATAGCAGCATACTCTGTAACCGACAGTTTTCCTTGCTTCAGCTCAAGGAACTCGATTTCCTTCTTATCCCGAACATCCTCCGAATAGTGTAACACCCCATTTCTACCCGGCAATTTAAAATAAAAATATCAGAGTATAAAAATTATTTTTCAATTCATCCAAACGGGATGCTACATTTACTTCAATTTCAACATACACAAATTTATGATAAATTCATCATTATCAAAAAAAAAACATAATACGCAGCTCCTCAATAAATGGGGCGAACCCTCAAGTAACTCAAAAATCTACAAAGAAAGGTTCATCATCACGCAGCGGAATAAAAAGAAATAGTTTCTTAACATCATTGTAACAACATCGACACAACATTCAACAGTGTCACATAAAATAAGACTAAAATAACTAATATTCGCCCCCCAGGTGCTACGTATCAGTGCAAAACCGACTCGAGGAATGAAGGGTTAAAAGCCTTTACGTACGGTTACCTGTAGAGTAATAATCAACATAAGGGGTGAGTCTCAAACCGTATAATAAAGCTTATAATAAGAAATATGTCAGAGTATTGAACTATACCAAATCACAGCAATACATATATATATATATATATATATATATATATATATATATATATATATATATATATATATAACAACTTCTACAATTATATATATATATGTAACAACTATAGTAATATATATATATACAACAACTATAACAACATATATATATATATATATATATATATATATATATAACAACAATCTATATATATATACTTACATACATCAACCATAACAACAAATATACATATATATATATATATATATATAATGACAATCTATATATATATATATATATATATATATATATATATATATATATATATATATATATATGTATAACAACAACCTTAATAATTTTGCCAATACATATCAACCAAAACATTAATCATCAATGGTATGGATGAATGTATGAAGTGCAACATGCATGTGTTACCATCATCGTCAATAATTTTGCCAATTGGGCACATCGTCAATATTTGAGCCTTATCATCGTCAATAGCTCGAGGCCGAAGCCTTACATCGTCAATATATGCATATGTAATGCATGTGACTAATGAACAACCAGCAGATCATAATCATCACAACAACAACATCGTCCATATCATCATCATCATTAATTTGCCATTAGAACCATCGTCATTAACAACATCATTATCATTTGGTCATTAGACCCATCGTCATTAACATCAACATGGCAACACAAGATTGGCGTCCAGAAACTATCAGAAAAATAATCATTTTACACCTTAAAGTAGAATATACATATAGAGGACTGAATAAGCTTCGCAACGCACTTTGAAGCACTTAAAACGGACACCCGAGTAAAAAGATATGTCAAAAACAAAATAGGAACAAAACTGAGACACATGCTGAAAATGGTGGGCGCCTAGCAGGGAACAGCGGCACACAAAACTGGCGCTGGGCAGCAACACTGGCACCCAGGCGCCCCCCCTGCGCCAACATCCTGGCGCAACACAAAACTGGCGCTGGGCAGCAACACTGGCGCCCAGACGCCCACCTGCGCCAACATCCTGGCGCAACACAAAAACTGGCGCTGGGCAGCAACACTGGTGCCCAGGCGCCCCCCTGCGCCAACATCCTGACGCAACACAAAAACTGGCGCTGGGCAGCAACACTGGCGCCCAGGCGCCCCCCTGCGCCAACATCCTGGCGCAACACAAAAACTGGCACTGGGCAGCAACACTGGCGCCCAGCACAGACACAAACAGCAACACAAACTAAGACACGCCTAGACACATCAGCGACACAACAGGGATCCCGGCGCCCAGCGCCAGAATGGCGCAACACGCAGGGGATCCCAGCGCCCAGCACCTAGACACGCCTAGGCACAGGCGCACAACAGCAACACAAAATGGTGCCCTTGGCGCCTAGGGTCCTCCTAATCCAATTTTTTCTAAACCTTCATGCATTCACTCAACAACAATAATTTCAAACATCACATATTCATTTTAACATCATCAAACACACATTCTATCGAGCAATTAGCACGCATTCTAATTCTCACATACATCCAACAAGTCGCACTACTCATCAACAACCATCTAGCGAGCAACAAATCTTCATCAAGATATTCATACACGTCAGACAACATTGCAATCACAAGGAGAACGATATAGATCCTAAACCCCACATACATCCCATTATAAACCCTATTATAAGGTAAGACCCACCCTTACCTTAGATTTTCCGAAGATGATGAGACCTCTACGAAAGCACCGAAGTAACCACAGCAACTGCTCCTTGCTCCTCTTCTCTCTTGGCCGATCGCACCTCTTCTCTCTTCTCACTCTCTTCGCAAACTTTCTTTCTCTCTTCTCTCTTCTCTCTTTTGCGATTTCTTTCTTTCCTTTTCTCACCAAATGAGGCGCAACTCTCCTAACCCTTGCGCCTAGGAGCCTAAGTCAATGGACTTGGGCTCTTGGGCCAATCTTACTGCTCCGTAATTACCGGATACTACTCCCTTCATTTAAAATAAAATAATATATTAATAACTTAATATAATAATAACAACGAAATACCTAAATAATTTAATTAAATAATTAATTAATTTATTTGGGCGTTACAACTCTCCCCCACTTAGAATATTTCGTCCTCGAAATTCTTACCTGATTCAAACAGCTCTGGATAAGACTCCCGCATCTTACTCTCCAGTTCCCACGTCATACTCTCACCAGCAGCTCCCAACCAAACCACTTTTACCAATGCAATTTCCTTGCCTCTGAGAACCTTCACCTCTCTATCTTCAATCCGCGCAGGCATAGTCTCCACAGTGAGATTATCCCGTACCTCCACATCATCCATGTGAATCACATGAGATGGGTCTGGAACATACTTCCTCAACTGCGACACATGAAACACATCATGCAAATTCGAAAGATTAGGCGGCAAGGCCACCCGATAAGCAACAGTCCCAACCCTCTCCAAAATCTGGTAGGCCCAATAAAACGAGGAGACAACTTCTTAGACTTCAAAGCACGCCCAACACCAGTCACAGGGGTGACCCTCAAAAACACATGATCACCGGCTTGAAATTCCAAATCCTTCCTCCTCTTATCATGATAACTCTTTTGCCTACTTTGCGAAGCTTTCATTTTCTCACGGATCAACTTCACCTTCTCCGTGGTTTCTCGAACAATCTCAGGCCCGAACACCATACTCTCTCCAGATTCGTACCAACATAAAGGAGTCCTACATCTCCGACCATACAACGCCTCAAAAGGTGCCATCCCAATACTAGAATGATAACTATTATTATAGGTAAACTCAATTAATGGAAGATGAGAATCCCACGCACCCCCATGCTCAAGAACACAAGCTCTCAACAAATCTTCTAACGACTGAATAGTCCTCTCTGACTGACCATCAGTCTGCGGATGATACGCTGAGCTCAACCTCAACTTAGAACCCAACGCCTCATGCAAACTCTTCCAAAATTCAGAGGTGAATCTAGGATCTCTATCTGAAATAATACTCGAAGGAACTCCATGAAGCTTCACAATCTCTCGGATATAAATCTCCGCCAACCTAGGCACCGAATAAGTGATGTTAATAGGAACAAAGTGAGACGACTTCGCTAGCCTATCAACAATCACCCAAATAGCATCATGCCCCTTCGCCGTATTAGGCAATCCAGTCACAAAATCCATAGAAATGCTATCCCACTTCCCCTCCGGAATTTCCAATGGCTGCATCAGCCCTGCAGGCTTCTGATGCTCAACCTTTGACTTCTGACAAGTCAAACAGGCATATACAAACTGGGCTACATCCCTCTTCATCCCCGACCACCAAAACAACTTCTTCAAATCTTGGTACATCTTCGTAGCCCCTGGATGGATACTCAACTTACTTCTATGACTCTCCTCAAGAATCACTCTCTTCATCTCTGCATCATCAGGAATACAAATCCTATCTCGGAATCTCAATATACCCTAGGAATCCATCCTGAAATCTCCGTCCTCAGCTTGATCATTCACAACCATCAGGTCTACTAGTTTCACATCTGACTTCTGAGCCTCTCGGATACTACTCAAAAAGTCATTGCCAATCTTCAACATTCCCAATCTAACACTCTGAGGTGTTACTTCACAAACTAAACTCAAGTCTCGGAATTGCTCAATCAGCTCCAACTCCTTAACCATCATTGCCGACATATGCAAGGTCTTTCGACTTAAAGCATCAGCCACGACATTAGCCTTGCCTGGGTGATAGTTCAAGCCGAAATCATAGTCGTTCAACAATTCTAACCAACGTCTCTGTCTCATATTCAACTCTTTCTGATCAAACAAGTACTTCAAGCTCTTATGGTCACTAAACACCTCAAACCTAGTACCATAAAGATAGTGCCTCCAGATCTTCAACACAAAGACAATTGCAGCTAGCTCCAAATCATGCGTAGGGTAGTTTTTCTCATGGGTCCTCAACTGTCTAGACGCATAAGCTACTACCTTACCATCCTGCATAAGCACACCTCCCAAACCCATCTTGGAAGCATCACAATACACCACAAACGGTTGGTCCGGAACGGGCAAATTCAAAATAGGAGACGTTGTCAACCTCTTCTTCAACTCATTGAAGCTCTCCTCACACCGAGCATCCCAAACAAAAGCCTTTCCCTTACAAGTCAACTGAGTCAACGGAAGGGCTAGCTTAGAGAAACCTTCGATGAACCTTCTATAATAACCAGCCAACCCCAAAAAGCTTCTAATCTCAGTAGCTGACTTCGGGCTCTCCCATTGCAACACAGCATCTACCTTGGCCGGATCCACAGCAATACCACTACCCGAAATGACATGCCCAAGGAAACTCACCTCATTCAGCCAGAACTCACATTTAGACAACTTCGCATACAGCTTCTTTTCTTTCAACACTTCCAGCACTACTCTCAAATGCTCTGCGTGTTCTTCTTCTGTCCTAGAATACACCAGAATATCATCAATAAATACCACCACGAACCGATCCAAGTAAGTATGGAAAATACGATTCATGTATTCCATAAATACTCTCGGCGCGTTGGTAACACCAAACGGCATCACAGAATACTCATAGTGCCCATATCTAGTTCTGAAGGCCGTCTTCTGAATATCTTCGTCTTTCACCTTAATTTGATGATAACCCGAACGCAGATCAATCTTGCTAAACACCTTAGCACCCACCAACTGGTCCATCAAATCATCAATCCTCAGAAGCGGATACTTATTCTTAATCGTCACTTTGTTCAACTGCCTATAATCAACACAGAGTCTCATACTCCCGTCCTTCTTCTTTACCAACAACACAGGAGCTCCCCACGGTGACACACTCGGCCTTACGAACTTCTTTTCAAGCAGGTCCTCGAGTTTCTTCTTCAATTCAGACAATTCAGATGCAGACATCCTGTATGGTGCCATAGAAACAGGTCTGGTACCAGGTACAAGATCAATAGCAAATTCAACTTCCCTCTCTGGCGGGACACTCGGGATCTCATCAGGGAACACTTCGGGAAACTCACACACCACCTGCAATCCTTCAATAATGGCTTGACTCTCAACAGACAACGACGCCATCAAAGCAAATAGATTAACTTCCTCCTTCATTACCTTATGCAACTGACCAGCCGGCAACAAAACAGATTCTTCCTCTTCGGGAGAAGGGAAACTCACAGACTTACTAAAGCAATTAATATGAACATGGTTATCCACTAACCAGTCCATACCAAGAATAACATTCAACCCACCCAACGGCAAACAAATCAAATCAACAACGAAATCTCTGCCGAAGACCGACAGAGGGCACTTAGCACACACAAGAGAGGTAGTTTCCGAACCCTTAGCTGAAGTATCGATAACCATCTCCCTCATCAAAGAAGACAATGCTAGACCCAATTTCTCAACACATATAGCAGCAATGAATGAATGCGTGGCACCGGTATCAACAATATCAATCAAAGAGATACCATTAATATAACATGTACCTCTTATCTCATTAGCCGCTTCTGATCCCGCGAGAGCAAACACCTTCCCACCGAACTTCTCTTTCTTCGGCTTAGGACACTTAGTACTAATGTGTCCACCCTCACCACAGTTGAAACAGAGAATATCTTTGCGCCCACACTCAGACGCCAAATGACCCTCTTTGCCACAACGGAAACACATTCTCATCCCCGACTTGCATTCGTAGCTCTTATGACCCGGTTTACCACACTTAAAACACACAAGGTTGGCAGGAGCATCTCCCCCACTAGTCTTCTTACCATCAGTAGCTCTCTGTTTACCTTTACCAGCAAGAACCTCATATGGCTTATTACGGCTCTGAAACTTACCCCTCTGCTCCCTCATAACCTTAGAGTGAGCACCACTGTCTTCTTCAAAAATCCTACAACTGTCAATCAAATCCGAGAACACACGAATCTTCTGGTACCCAATTGCCTTCTTAATATCAGCCCTCAACCCATTCTCAAATTTGATGCACTTGGAGAACTCAGAGTTAGCATCAGCGTAATGCGGATAAAATTTGGCCAATTCAGTGAACTTGGCAGCATATTCGGTCACAGACATATTTCCTTGCTTCAGCTCAAGGAACTCAATCTCCTTCTTTCCCCTGACATCTTCGGGAAAATACTTTCTTAAGAATTCTCTGCGGAATACAGTCCAAGTAATTTCTTCATTAGCAGTCTCTAACCTCTGCCTAACCTCCAACCACCAGTCATCAGCTTCTTCTGCCAGCATATGTGTACCATACCTGACCTTCTGAGCTTCAGTACAATCCATAACACGGAAAATCCTTTCCACTTCCTTCAACCACGCAAGAGCACCATCAGGGTCATACTTGCCCTTAAAAGTAGGCGGCTTCTGTAACACCCCTTTTTCTACCCGTTGCTTTAATTGGAAAAATATCAGAGTTTTCAAATTTTGATTACACTACAAGGGATGTCACACTTACTTCATTAAACATTGCCACACCCAAAATACTTGCTTTTCGAAAATAGCCTTACAAATACTTTCAAAACATCATCGTCAATTAAGGTGAAACTTCACAGCGGAAAATCCAACAAGTTTAATCATAAAGAGGCATTGCAACTATGCAAGGCTTACATTACTAAAATCCAACCACCACAACAATCCTAAGTAACATAAACAACGTCATTCCCCCCCCCCTAGTGTTACATAATCAGAGCAGACGACCCGACTCGAATTAGTGAAGGTACCTAGTCCTTCACTCGCGATCACCTGCACGTTACCACATAGGGGTAACATTCAAACAGAAGGGTGAGCCCAATTCAATTCATATAATAAATCATATGATAAATAATAAGTCAAGTCACAGCTCTAAAATAAGCACATCACAATCATCAATCACATCACTACGATAACTCTTAAATAATCACATCACATTCATCAATCACGTCACTACAATAACTCATAAATAATCACATCACAAACATCAATCACGTCACTACAATAACTCATCACTATGTCATGTAGGCATATGAAATGCAACCCACTCGCGGGCATATGCATGAGGTACCTTTTCACAACGTCGCTTAGCCATTACGGCCTCATCGTCACTTAGCCTTTTGGGCCTCAAAACGTCACTGGGTTTATGCATATGGGATGCATGAGACACTATAACATGCATCACGCACAAATTACACAATCACTTACCAATTTGCCAAATAAAGGCACAGCACCTGTCAATTCACAATTCACACACCAATAACGTCATTTAGCCTTTTAGGCCTTAACATCACTTAGCCTTTTAGGTCTCAAAACGTCACTGGGTTTTCATCGTCACTTAATCACAAACATCATCAACTCAAACAATAGCCACCGAGGGCAAAAGCGTCATTTACTAGCCACCAAGGGCATCATCGTCATTTACACGTCATTATAAGTAATAATAACCACTAAGGGCAAAACAGTCATTTACACGTCATTATAAATAATAATAGCCACTAAGGGCAAAACAGTCATTTAACTAGCCACTAGGGGCATCATCGTCAAAACCATCACTTTTAACACTAAGACGTTGAAACCACTGGTCATACAAAAAGGGGATTTTTAACGACACCAAAACATCTTTTCTATGTCACAGCAGTGACCACCGGGGACAGCCACTCAGGTGCCCAGCAACCTTCTGAAATTATAAGTTTTTATTTTTAAAAATGGAACACACAGATAGACAACTGAAAATGCTTCACAACGCTTTTTGAATCGTTCAAAACGGATATCCGAGTCAAAAGATATAGCGAAAACAGTTTTCAAAAATATTTTGGAACATCTTGAAAACTGGCGCCCTGGGCGCCCAGCGCCCAGGTACCTGGCGCCCAGCAAGACGCAACACACCCACACGGGCGTTCAGCGCCCAGCGCTGGCACCCAGCGCCTCAGCGCAACACGCAACGCAACACACAGGCGCCCAGCGCCTTGGCGCAACACAGAAACATGCGCACACGGGCGCTCAGCGCCCAGCGCTGGCACCCAGCGCTACACACGCACACATGCACACGGGCGCTCAGCGCCCAGCGCTGGCACCCATCGCTCCAGTCACACACGCACAGCAACACGCACTGGCGCCCTTGGCGCCCAGCACAGGGCGCCCAGCACAGGGCGCCTGGCGCCCAGAACACATCCCAGCACCAGATTTTCACACAATTTCAGCACAAACATCATTTTTCTCAATTTGTTACTTGAATCAATTGTAACACACATTACCACCATCATTGTTACACATTAAAAATCGTCAAAATTATACCCAACCATCGAAATCAACAACAATCCCAAGGACGACATATAATCACGCATATGGCAACAATCAAGACATGAATTTCGCAAGCACTATAACAATCGTAATTAACATCTAGGCTATCACTACTTAGGATCTATCATAGGAATCATTATAGGAATCGATAGGACATCCCCTTACCTTGAATTTGAAGAATAGGAGCCCTAGAGACGGTCACGATCGGAACCACGGCAACCGAATCACGTTCCTCTTTTCTCCTTGGAGCTTGTGACCTCCTCCTCTCTTCTTCTCCCTCTACGGCGCACTTCTCCTCTTCTTTCTCTCCATTCTCACTTTCGCAATTGCTAACAAAAGAACCCTAACCCCTAGGCGCCTTGGCCACTTCGCATACCACATGGATCACGGGCTTGGGCTTTTCATTTAAGCCCAAGTCTAGCTAATAGGCGCCTCCATCCCCTAATACCACCTACACAATTTTTAATGTAATTTTCGCTTAGTTAAATTATATTCAATTAATTAAAATAAATTCCTAAATACTTAATTAAATAAATTAATTAAATATTTTAGGGTGTTACAACTCTCCCCCACTTAGAATATTTCGTCCTCGAAATTCACCTGTCAACGCCAACACTGTCCCTCTAAGGCCACCTAGACAACTAGTGCTATCGATCATGCTGATTACTATTGCTTTGATTACCGGCGGTAAGTGCTTGGGCGGCCGTCCCTCCTACTTGTTCAGCCAGGTAACTTCAAGCAGTAATAATCAGGCTCACTCTCTACTCCGCTGCGCTACTCTGATAAACTAGCTCACATTCTACCTCACTCATCTACCTTCAAGGATAACAAAATACATCAATCATCACCGCATCACGACGGAACTCACAGGGTGCATAACAGTCGTACAACAAGCCTCATAATTTAGCAACGCGACAACAACATCAACAAACAACTCTGCCACTCAGGCGACATCAACAACTAAAATTCCCCCTCAGGCGACATCAACAACGACAAACCAACAGCAAAGCAACATCATCAACAACAACAACGCATGGGGCATAGTAGTGGCGTACTAAACAATGATGGCCATCGGCCCACAACAACAAATCAACAACAATATAACTTGGGCCATTCGGCGGTACCCAAGGCAACACATAAACATCAACATTATTAACGAGGCAACCACAAGCAACAACAAAGCAACAATGCGGAGACAACTCCGGGACCAACAATCCCATAATCAATAACGCATCAGCAACTTCGGGCACCAAGGCACCGACACTGCAACAACGACTTGGGGCACTAAGCCACCGACAACACACAACAATTTAATTCGACCGACACGACTCAAAATCAAAAACACCAGAAACAGTCAATTGTGCCTTGAAATTAGAATATTCAGTTAGGCCTCTGAATAAGCTTTCCGAAACATTTTAGATTACTCAAATCGAACTCCTGGGTCAAAAGATATTGCAAAAACACTTTTCCGTTACAATGACAGCATAAACTAAGCAACGCAGGAAATTCCAGCACTCACACATAAACTTCAACAATTTATTTACCCTATCAAACGACATCGGAATTTTGCAAACAACCCCTCTACGGAAAACTTACGGAGTCTAGTTTCTGGCTATATTTTTAGAATTTCAAAATGATGAGTCGAATAGCACAGTTTTCGCAAACAAGGCGGTTGGTCCAGAAAATGGGGCAGCGACTGTGTCCAAAGTTGTGACTCTTCTACAATGCCCAAAACAAACCCAAATAACACGAAACTTCAGCCTAAACAGTAAATCATTTTGTCTAGTTTTCAAAGAAATTGGATTCATTCGAAAAGGAGTTCATTTGAAAACACCACAATCAAAACACTGACCCTATGCCCAGGCGGTCCCTAGAATTTTACCCTAACTTGTGAAGCCCATAACTGGAGCTATACTACTCCAAATGCGACCAAACCAAAACCAAAATGACCAGCGTTCAGTCTAGTTTCTAAAATTGTGTGCTACATAATTTATCAACCAGTAAAACAGTCCCAGTTTAGCCGAAAGTCAAACAATACATAGAGCACGCCAATTTTTCATAACCAATTTAAACACCATTTTTACAGACTAGTCTTTGTGCGATTTAAATAACCAAATTCAACCTCATAGAGCAGCCAAGGTCTCATACACACTAACACATACTAATACATACTAATACACTTTTGCTCCCAAAGAAACCCAATAATAGTTTTCAAAATCGTGATCAAATCATTTTTGACAAGATTTTCAAAACCCACACCACCACAAGTCGCTACTCTTTTTTAAAATAAAACCAATTAGAGAAAAATGTCATTTTTCCAATTCCACAAAACTTCAACTCCTACACTTCCTTCATTTAAAATCCTAAGTCCAAAATAATTCATTTCTTTCAATTTCTACAACAACAACACCTACGTTCCTTCGTTAAAGTAGATTTTATCACCAATATCAGTTTCCAACCGTAAAATCGTCCATTTGACTTTTCAAAACAATTTCAGAAGCCCTTCTTCCTTTCAGATCACAAAATTTACATAGCATACGGCATTAGTGTCGCTAAAATAAAACGGTTTTCAAAAACATCAATAATTAAACAGCAACACTAATCCTTAGAAAACAGTACAATATTTCCAACGACAGCAACATCGATCTTTTAAAACGGCAATTACACAGTAACAGCAATAATATTTCCAGCTAACAGCAACAGTAGTCTAATGGTACAATAACCCAACTACGTAACAATAAACAAACAGCAATGGCAATAACACAATATTTACTTTGCAGCACAACAGTAACTTAATTTACAGCAGCAGCAATCACCAAAAGCACATAAGCACAACAACAGGGTCAAAATAAAGCTCACAACCAAACAACACAGGGTTCACACGGAGCACAACATAGCAAACAGCACACAATACCAGTAGGGGCGTCTACCCCACTAGTTTACTTACCATAGCGGCTTCCGTCTACTTGTACCTGCAGGAACATCACTACAACACAAACCAATGGTCAAGACTAAAAGACAACAGTTGGTCGTTAACCGACACAACGACTCTACGACTTGGCCGGACGGACCAACCAATGCTCTGATACCACTAATGTAACACCACTTTTTCTACCCGTTGCTTTAATTGGAAAAATATCAGAGTTTTCAAATTTTGATTACACCACAAGGGATGTCACACTTACTTCATTAAACATTGCCACACCCAAAATACTTGCTTTTCGAAAACAGCCTTACAAATACTTTCAAAACGTCATCGTCAATTAAGGTGAAACTTCACAGCGGAAAATCCAACAAGTTTAATCATAAAGAGGCATTGCAACTATGCAAGGCTTACATTACTAAAATCCAACCACCACAACAATCCTAAGTAACATAAACAATGTCATTCCCCCCCTAGTGTTACATAATCAGAGCAGACGACCCGACTCGAATTAGTGAAGGTACCTAGTCCTTCACTCGCGATCATCTGCACGTTACCACATAGGGGTAACATTCAAACAGAAGGGTGAGTCCAATTCAATTCATATAATAAATCATATGATAAATAATAAGTCAAGTCACAGCTCTAAAATAAGCACATCACAATCATCAATCACATCACTACGATAACTCTTAAATAATCACATCACATTCATCAATCACGTCACTACAATAACTCATAAATAATCACATCACAAACATCAATCACGTCACTACAATAACTCATCACTATGTCATGTAGGCATATGAAATGCAACCCACTCGCGGGCATATGCATGAGGTACCTTTTCACAACGTCGCTTAGCCATTACGGCCTCATCGTCACTTAGCCTTTTGGGCCTCAAAACGTCACTGAGTTTATGCATATGGGATGCATGAGACACTATAACATGCATCACGCACAAATTACACAATCACTTACCAATTTGCCAAATAAAGGCACAACACCTGTCAATTCACAATTCACACACCAATAACGTCACTTAGCCTTTTAGGCCTTAACATCACTTAGCCTTTTAGGTCTCAAAACGTTACTGGGTTTTCATCGTCACTTAATCACAAACATCATCAACTCAAACAATAGCCATCGAGGGCAAAAGAGTCATTTACTAGCCACCAAGGGCATCATCGTCATTTACACGTCATTATAAGTAATAATAGCCACTAAGGGCAAAACAGTCATTTACACGTCATTATAAATAATAATAGCCACTAAGGGCAAAACAGTCATTTAACTAGCCACTAGGGGCATCATCGTCAAAACCATCACTTTTAACACTAAGACGTTGAAACCACTGGTCATACAAAAAGGGGATTTTTAACGACACCAAAACATCTTTTCTATGTCACAGCAGTGACCACCGGGGACAGCCACTCAGGCGCCCAGCAACCTTCTGAAATTATAAGTTTTTATTTTTAAAAATGGAACACACAGATAGACAACTGAAAATGCTTCACAACGCTTTTTGAATCGTTCAAAACGGATATCCGAGTCAAAAGATATAGCGAAATCAGTTTTCGAAAATATTTTGGAACATCCTGAAAACTGGCGCCCAGCGCCCAGGCACCTGGCGCCCAGCAAGACGCAACACACCCACACGGGCGCTCAGCGCCCAGCGCTGGCACCCAGCGCCTCAGCGCAACACGCAACGCAACACACAGGCGCCCAGCGCCTAGCGCCTTGTCGCAACACAGAAACATGCGCACACGGGCGCTCAGCGCCCAGCGCTGGCACCCAGCGCCCAGCGCTACACACGCACACACGCACACGGGCGCTCAGCGCCCAGCGCTTGCACCCAGCGCTCCAGTCACACACGCACAGCAACACGCACTGGCGCCCTTGGCGCCCAGGGCGCCTGGCGCCCAGAACACATCCCAGCACCAGATTTTCACACAATTTCAGCACAAACATCATTTTTCTCAATTTGTTACTTGAATCAATTGTAACACACATTACCACCATCATTGTTACACATTAAAAATCGTCAAAATTATACCCAACCATCGAAATCAACAATAATCACAAGGACGACATATAATCACGCATATGGCAACAATCAAGACATGAATTTCGCAAGCACTATAACAATCGTAATTAACATCTAGGCTATCACTACTTAGGATCTATCATAGGAATCGTTATGGGAATCGATAGGACATCCCCTTACCTCGAATTTGAAGAATAGGAGCCCTAGAGACGGTCACGATCGGAACCACGGCAACCGAATCACGTTCCTCTTTTCTCCTTGGAGCTTGCGACCTCCTCCTCTCTTCTTCTCCCTCTACGGCGCACTTCTCCTCTTCTTTCTCTCCATTCTCACTTTCGCAATTGCTAACAAAAGAACCCTAACCCCTAGGCGCCTTGGCCACTTCGCATACCACATGGATCACGGGCTTGGGCTTTTCACTTAAGCCCAAGTCTAGCTAATAGGCGCCTCCATCCCCTAATACCACCTACACAATTTTTAATGTAATTTTCGCTTAACTAAATTATATTCAATTAATTAAAATAAATTCCTAAATACTTAATTAAATAAATTAATTAAATATTTTAGGGTGTTACAGCTTCTCCCTCTGAAAGGTAGCCAGACTGCGAGTCCCAGCATTTTCACCATCATTCTGCTGGTTCCCAACAGCCTGCGCCATAGCTTGCAAGGCAGCAGCAAGAGCAGCGTCGTTCCTTCCAGCCATTTCAACTTACACTGCAGCATAAACAATAATTCAGAACTAATCTAGCAATACTTGCTAGTAAAAGACACTAAGACTGGACAACTTGGTCGGACAGACCGAACTGCTCTGATACCACTAATGTAACACCCCATTTCTACCCGGCAATTTAAAATAAAAATATCAGAGTATAAAAATTATTTTTCAATTCATCCAAACGGGATGCTACATTTACTTCAATTTCAACATACACAAATTTATGATAAATTCATCATTTTAAAAAAAAAAACATAATACGCAGCTCCTCAATAAATGGGGCGAACCCTCAAGTAACTCAAAAATCTACAAAGAATGGTTCATCATCACGCAGCGGAATAAAAAGAAATAGTTTCTTAACATCATTGTAACAACATCGACACAACATTCAACAGTGTCACATAAAATAAGACTAAAATAACTAATATTCGCCCCCCAGGTGCTACGTATCAGAGCAAGACCGACTCGAGGAATGAAGGGTTAAAAGCCTTCACGTACGGTTACCTGTAGAGTAATAATCAACATAAGGGGTGAGTCTCAAACCGTATAATAAAGCTTATGACTTCCCCTCCCCTAGTATGCTAATCCTCTAAGGATCGTGACCCTTATCCTCTTGTATTTATTATACATTATGTATCCATGTACCCGCAATGGGCTGTTAGTAATTTCAGTCATGTACCGTGTATAATTTCAGTCAAGTACCATGTATCATTTCAGTCAAGTACCGTGTATCATTTCAGTCAAGTACCGTGTATCCTTCCACGAGGGAAAGCATTTTACGGTGAATTAACATTTCTTACCTTGACATTTATGAATTACAGTGTGTACACTCGCGTCTTACTAACGTACGGTTTTTCCTTAATGTTTATAACACACAAGTTTTCTATCAAACATGTTCAATCCCGTGATATCAGTGTCTTTACGTTGTTGGGGAACCAGGGGAATGGATTAGAAAAGGATTGGAATCATTTGGAATGGATAAAAAGTACTTTGAATTTGAGGATCAGCAAATCTCGCACGACCCGTGTGTGTAGGCACACGATCCGTGCGCTGTTGACAGAGTTGTAGAAGACTTCCAGAAAGATACGCACGACCCGTGCGACTAAGCGCACGATCCGAGCGTTATTGAATAAAATTGTAGAAAGTTTCAGAAACATATGCACGACCCGTGCGACTAGGCGCACGATCCGTGCGTGTTCAAAAATCCAGTTCTTGTAGCATCAGATGGGGGCGCACGACCCGTGCGCAGATGCACACGATCCATGCGTCTCCATCAGTTTTCCAGAAAACAGACTTTTAGTGAGTTATTCCACTCCGTTCCGATTCCAAAATCTCTTCCGACCGAGACCCTAACATAACAGTTATTATTCCAGGCCAGCGAAAACGATTAAACAGTCAAACAACATATATCATAAATCAACAATCCAATCAATTCGAGCAATTATGCGATTAACGGTTTTCCGATAAAAACGTTTTCGTTAAGTTTTCACAAAGCGGATTTTCCATAATATCGTTTCAGAAAATAACATGACTCGACAACAAAATGTCCGTAAGCGAGTATAGAACTCACCGATTTGACGACCTCGCGAGAAATCACGTCCTCACACGAAATGACCGAACCGTAACCTCTCGAACAATCCCCGTAATCACGTACTCGTACCGAACTCGTCCGACACTCGAAACTGAACTTTGGAACAGAAACCAACACAAATCCCAGCTACTGAACTTCCTCCTTGACTACGGAATTTGCGTCTTTCGAACTTTGGCGATTCGATCCGAAATTTGAGGAACCAACATTTCCAATTCCACATCCGTTTTCCAGAATCAGTGAGCAGTTTTGTAACACGCGTATCTTGGTCAAATCGTGGCCAAAACCCTTCAAACCAGTGCCCATTGTGTAGATAATTTTATCTACTTTCTGATGGTCAAAGGTTCATACGCATGCATCCAGTAACTTGGGAGATACACCCGAAACAAGGTGACTGGTCTAGGACAGTGCTTGATTCTGAATCCGAAACTTTGGGACATGATATCTCCTTAATTTCTCCATGAAATCATACGGTTCTTGTGTCCAAAATTAATATCTTTGTGTCTAGTTTCCAGAGGGACAAGAATCACGATCATCGGAGCAGTGTACAGAGAGATATCGGTTAAATACCGAAGAGGGTTCCTACGGGTTTCAAGTAGAATCTTCCTTGAGTTGGTATCTTCAATCCTAACCATCAAGGACCACAAATTTTAACTCCAATCCGAATCCCCAGCTCTTCATAATTCGAACCCAGAACTGAATCACTTCAAACTTGTCCTCAATCAACAATTTTGGTGTTCAATCCTTCTAATACTTCTCTAAGTTGACATGCAAGGCTTGAGAAGACCATTTCTCCTACTTTGAGCTTGGAGGTTCTACAATGGTGTCTTGATGAAGAGGGAAGTGTTGTTGATGATTATGGTATCAGATTGAAGAGGAGGATTCAGGGGTCACATCGGTGTGGTTGGATGAAACATGCATGAGAAATCTCCTCTCCTTCTTTCCTTCTCCTCTCTCACGCCCTCTCCCCCTTTTCTCTCTATTCTATCTCTTTTCTTTCTCAATTCTGGTTCAGCATCTAGGAGTGAGGGAGTGAGTGTGTTGCTGTTTTGGTTTGGTGAGGGTGTGGGTCAGACTTGGGACCATCAAGTGGGCTGAAACAAAAATAACTAGGGATTTGACCAATATGCCCTCATGTTCTAATTTTCACTTAACTCTCCATAAACTCTTCTCAATTCAATTCTATTCAATCAATACTTATACAATAATCACATATTGCATATAGTTATGTTCTGTGGAGGATGGTTTAGCCGAAACTCATTAATGTGTGGAAAGGACGAAAATACCCCCGTGCTCCTATTTGCTTAAAATTCCAATTAACTCACCATATGATAATTAATCAATAATGCTTAATTAATCATCTTGACCTCTTGCTAATTTAAATAATTTAAATTAGCGAAATTGGGGGATGTTACATATAACAACTTCTACAATTTATATATATATATGTAACAACTATAGTAATATATATATATATATATATATATATATATATACAACAACTATAACAACAAATATATATATATATATATATATATATATATATATATATATATATATATATATATACAGCAACTATAACAACAAAGGTATATATATATGTATAACAACAACCTTAATATATATATATATATATATATATATATATATATATATATCAACCAAAACATTAATCATCAATGGTAAGGATGAATGTATGAAGTGCAACATGCATGTGGTACCATCATCGTCAATAATTTTGTCAATTGGGCACATCGTCAATATTTGAGCCTTATCATCGTCAATAGCTCGAGGCCAAAGCCTTACATCGTCAATATATGCATATGTAATGCATGTGACTCATGAACAACCAGGAGATCATAATCATCACAACAACAACATCGTCCATATCATCATCATTAATTGGCCATTAGACCCAACATCATTATAGGAACAAAACTGAGACACATGCTGAAAATGGCGCCCAGGCACTGGGCACCTAGCAGGGAACAGCGGCACACAAAACTGGCGCTGGGCAGCAACACTGGCACCCAGGCGCCCCCCCTGCGCCAACATCCTGGCGCAACACAAAACTGGCGCTGGGCAGCAACACTGGCGCCCAGGCGCCCCCCTGCGCCAACTCTCCATAAACTCTTCTCAATTCAATTCTATTCAATCAATACTTATACAATAATCACATATTGCATATAGTTATGTTCTGTGGAGGATGGTTTAGCCGAAACTCATTAATGTGTGGAAAAGACGAAAATACCCCTGTGCTCCTATTTGCTTAAAATCCCAATTAACTCACCATATGATAATTAATCAATAATGCTTAATTAATCATCTTGACCTCTTGCTAATTTAAATAATTTATATTAGCGAAATTGGGGGATGTTACAATCACCCCAACTTTTAAAAATTTTGTCCTCAAAATTGGCAAAACATACCTCAATCGAACAGATAGGGATACTGCACCCGCATGTTCTCCTCTACCTCCCATGTCACTTCTCAGGTGAGGCACTGTCCCAAAGCACCTTGACAATAGGAATTGATCTCGTCCGGAGCGCTTCCTCGCCGCGTTCGATGATCCTGACTGGAGTAGGCTGATAAGATAAATCCGGTCTGATGTTGATCGCTTCATAACTTAATGGTTGATTCGGGTCATGAATATACTTCCTTAACTGCGACACATGAACACATCATGTAATCTGGACAATTCTGGAGGTAACGCAATGCGATACGCTACAGGCCCAACTCGCTCGATAATCTGGAAGAGTCTGACATACCGAGGACTGAGCTTCTTTGTTCGCAAACCGATACCAGTCCCGATGGTCGGAGAAAGTCTCAAAAATACATGGTCTCCTTCTTTGAATTCTAACGGTCTTCTTCTCTTATCCGCATAACTCTTCTGTCGACTCTGTGCGGCTTTCATCCTTTCTCTTATCTGACGGATCTTCTCCGTAGTCTCACGGACCAAATCCGGTCCCAACAATCTCTGCTCACCTATATCCCACCAACACAATGGTGTTCTACACTTCCTTCCATACCGTGCTTCATATGGAGTCCTTCCGATACTAGAATGGTAACTGTTGTTGTATGAAAATTCCACCAATGGAAGATGATCCTCCCATCTGCCTCCACTATTGAGTACACAAGCCCTCAACATATCCTCCAATGTCTGGATTGTCCTCTCAGTCTGCCTGTCTGTCTTAGGATGGTATGCGGTGCTAACACACACTGTTGTTCCTAACGCCATGTTCAATGCTTTCCAAAATCGAGATGTGAACTTGGGATCTCGATCACAGATGATACTTGTAGGGATTCCATGCAACTTCACAATATTTTTGAGATACTCATCTACTAACCTAGTAACCTTGTAATTCGAATGCACCGGAATAAAACAGGCGGACTTGGTCAGGCGATCCACCACTACCCAAATAGAATCATTTCCGGCTTGGGACCGTGGCAATCCCATGACAAAATCCACAGAAATGCTTTCCCATTTCCATTCAGGTACATTCAACGGCTGTAACTGGCCACCTGGCTTCTGGTGCTCTATCTTAACCCTTTGACAAGTCAAGCATCGAGACACAGATTCTGCAATATCCACTTTCATACCCGGCCACCAGTACAATTGTTTAAATCTCGATACATCTTGGTAGACCCAAGATGTATTTGAGAACTGACTCTTATGAGCCTCTTCTAGAACTTGCCTCTTCACATTCTCATCATTCGGCACACAGATTCTACCATCAAAACAAATTACGCCATCACCGTCTTCGGTGTAACTCGGCAATCTCTTCTGTGCTTGCAGCTCTACATCACTTACTTGGGCTGAGCGAATCGGATTTCTCAAGGAACTTGAAATCTGAATATGGCTCAATACCAACCTGTTCCTTCTTGACTTAACTCTCAAGTTGAGGTCTCTAAACGATTCCAACAAAGACATCTCGTGCATCATCAACTCTGCAGCATGGATAGACTTTCTGCTCAAAGCATCGGCCACAACATTAGCCTTACCAGGATGGTACTTCAATTCAAAATCATAATCTTTCAGGAATTCTACCCATCTCCTCTGCCTGTTGTTCAACTCCTTTTGGTCAAACAAATATTTAAGGCTCTTGTGGTCACTAAAGACTTTGAAACGAGACCCATACAGGTAATGTCTCCAAATCTTTAGGGCAAACACAATCACTGCCAACTCTAGATCATGAGTCGGGTAATTCTCTTCATGCGGCTTCAACTGCCTGGAGGCATAAGCAATCTACTTGTTGATTCTGCATTAGGACACATCCCAAACCCTTACCAGAGGCGTCGCAATAGATTTGGAATCGTACGGACGGATCTGGAAGAATCAGGACAGGTGCAGAAGTCAAACGATTCTTCAATTCCGCGAAACAATTATCACAGTCTGAGTCCCAAACAAACGGCTGACCCTTGCGAGTTAACCTAGTAAGTGGAAGAACCAGCTGGAAAAATCCTTGAATGAACCTTCGATAATACCCAGCTAATCCCAAGAAACTTCTCACCTCAGTAACCGTAGACGGCTGTTCCCAGTCTACCACAGCTTCAATCTTACTGGGATCCACTGCAACACCAGCCCGAGATATCACATGGCCCAGAAACTTAACTTCGGGCATCCAAAAATCACATTTGGACGGCTTAGCGTACAACTTCTTCTCTCGGAGTACGTTCAGAACAATTCGGAGATGTTGCACATGCTCCACAATCGTCTTAGAGAACACCAAGATATCATCAATGAACACCATCACAAACTGATCCAGATAGGGATTAAAAATTCGATTCATATAATCCATGAATACGGCTGGAGCATTGGTCAAACCGAAGGGCATCACTACAAATTTGTAGTGTCCATACCTCGTACGGAAAGCGGTCTTCGGGACGTCCAAAGCTCGAACCCTGATTTGGTGATAGCCGGACCTCAAATCGATCTTTGAAAATACAGAGGCTCCTCTCAATTGGTCTAATAAATTATCAATTCTCGGTAAAGGGTACTTGTTCTTGATAGTCACCTTATTCAACTGATGATAATCGATACACAATCTCATACTTCCGTCCTTCTTCTTGACAAGCAACACTGGAGCACCCCATGGTGAGGCACTCGGCCGGATAAACTGTTTGGAAATTAGCTCTTCCCATTGGACTTTCAATTCCCTCAACTCTAATGGCGACATTCTATACGGAGCTATAGAAATTGGCCCAGTGTCCGGAACCAACTCTATAGAGAATTCCACCTCATGATCCGAAGGTAACACGGGAACTTCATCAGGAAACACATCAAGAAATTCATTAACAACTTGCACAGAAGATAAATCTAGACCTGTCTCAGTGGATGCAGACAACATCATGACATAAGCTTCTGCGCCTTGAAACAGACAGTTACTGGCTGAAGTAAAAGAAATAACAACTTCAGAATTGGTCGGTTGTAGCTCCACTGGTTCGGAGGCGAAACCGATTAGTCCGATGAAAACAATCAATATTCACATGGGTTGCAGTCATCCATCTCATACTTAGGACAATATCCATATTCTCGGAGGAGTGTCTATAGCCTTGACTTTCTGAGCATCTGCAGTGCAGACCCTCTCTCGAGCTGAAGTAGGCTTATCTGACTCTTTCCTTTCCTCTGTTTGGGCACTCTGGATTGAGTGACCCCTTTTTCTTAAAATATTACCACTGAGTCGCACTAGGATGACATTCATCTCTTGGGCTTCCTACCAGCAAAACACTTGGAGAATCTTGAGGAATCATACAACTGCAGTTTCTCTCCCTTGATAGGTTACCTTTTAACTTTGCATTCGGAGTTGACGGCTTAACTACCCTCTTCTTTCCAATATTCCCTAAGATGAAACGGGTTTTAAGGAACTTCGGTCTTGGTCGAGGACTACGTCTTGGTCATCCTTCCATAATTCCGCTTTTGATACACCAAGTATTGAGTTGATCAGGCTCAATGTCTCTTAGCATCACAAGTGTAATCACAACAAGGACTAACAAGGAATCGACTCAACCCTAAAGTAAACTAAGCCC
>CM076851.1:86866305-86965811 GCA_039519185.1 Astragalus membranaceus
CGGTGTAACGCACCAAAATAATTTAATTATTTATTTAATTAAGTTATTTAAGGCTTACAATATTTATTTAATTTAATTAACTAATTCAGGATTTATTTTATTTTATTTTATTTATTTAGGAGGTGTTGTCATGAATTAGGTGGTGCACATGAGGGCCCATGATCCACAAGTAGGCCCATGGCCCATTGGCTAGTCATATGGTTCGATTCACTTAGGGGTCTTTAGAGTTAGTCTTCATTCACTCATTCCATCCAAAAGAAAGAAAAGAAGCGAATAGAGAGAGAGGGAGAAGAGGAGGCGACGGCTTGCAAGAGGAAAGGAGAGGAAATTCGTGGAACACTCAAGGAGGAAGGGAAAGCTTGTTGGTGTCTTGCAATTTCTTGGAGCCTTGCCTAGTATATTCGAACTCTATAAGGTTAGGGGGTTCTTCTTTCCATTCTTAATAGCTTATGTGATGAGTATTGTCTAGGGTTAGGTTCTAGAGTGATTTTCTTGAATGAGTTGTGTATTATGGTGTTGTTGTCATGCTGAAAATCGTATGTGCTGGAAATATGTTTGTTTTGGTGTTGAATTGTACACAATAGGAATTGTGCATGCTAATTGTTTGGTGTTGTGATTGAATGAATTCTTGGTGAAAAACGTGATGGTTAGCATTCATATTGATAATAGGTATTGGCGATTTAATTTGGTATTTTTATGTTGAGAGGAACTCAAAAAGTGTTGGTGCCTTAGGCGCCCTAGGTGTGTGTGTGTGTGTGTGTTGCTGGAAAATTTTGCACCTAGGCGCCTTGTGCCATGGGCGCCAAGGGCCCCAACTTTCTGGTGATTGTTTTGCCAATTTTGGCTTTTGGTTTTCATGTCCAAGTTAAATGGCTCGTGTAAAATGATTTTGACCGTCAAAAGAGTTGTATCCCGTGTTTTCCTTAGGCGCCTAGTGCATGGGCGCCGTGTGCTGATGCGAAAATTGATCATGAAGAACTTGCAATCAACACACGTGACAATCACCAAGGAGTTAGTGGCGTGGGTTCCTTTGCTAGCCATCATCAAGGACTGAGTTTAATTACTTGGTTATTTTAATCATCTAATTATTACTTGGCTGTTTTGTTTTAGTCATATAATCACCAATTCAAGACAAAATAAATCAGACATGGAATCCTATTCTGATCAGTTACAAAGGAGCAAAGTAAAGGAGCACTAAAGACAATTCAAGGCCTTTAAATTCCTCCCAGCCAGCCATTAGAAAAGGAGTTACACAGCTGATAGAATAAATGTCATATTATTACTAGTTTAAATTGCTTTTATGTACTAGTTTAATTGCTTTTATGTTGCACTTTGAATAAGCTAATGTTTCGGCTATATATGCCATGTATGCTGATCATTTTAAGAGATATAGAATTCAGTTGAAGAACATAGAATTTGTGTCTACATTTTCGAAAGGTTATTTGCAAGCGTCGTCTTGAGAATAATCCGATTAGCTCAATTGGTGTTGAGTGCTAATCTCTTTGTTAAACTATTGGTGTAGGTTAACATTGCATATCCCTTCTTATCCCACTAAAACTATTCGACAAACACTTCACAGAATTCGACTAACACTTCACAGAATTCGACTACACTTCACAGAATTCGACTACACTTCACAGAATTCGACCAACACTTCACAGAATTCGACTAATATGGGTTGTACCTAGTACATTCGATATTGGTTGTTTGCTTCCGCTACCCTTACGAATTAAAGCACTCTAATTCGTATCATGTGCTCTGCGCCAGTTTTTCCTGCACCTGTCTCACTGTGTTCCCAGTTTTGGTGCTAGGCGCCTTGGCCATGGGCGCCAAGGGCGCCACTGTTGTGTTGCATATTTTCTCAAAATTCTTTTTGGGTTCTCATACACAGAATAAATGGCTCGTGTAAAATAATTTTTGGAGTCAAAGGAGTTGTTCCCTGTCCTGGCCTTAGGGGCCTAGTCCATGGGCGCCAATGTTGCGTGTCATATTTTGCCAGAATTTTTGCTGGGTTCCCATATTCTGAGTAATTGCCTCGTGCAAAATTAATTTTGGAGTCAAATGAGCTGTTTTCCGTGTTCCCCTTAGGCGCCTAGTGCATGGGCGCCGTGTTCCCCTGCACCAGTTCCTGCGCCAGTCCAGTGTTGCTCCTGGGCGCCCAGCGCCTGGGCGCCAGTTTTAGACTGTCTAAGTGTTTTTCCGATTTTGTTTCAATCATAACTTTTGACTCGGTTATCCAAATTGGGCGGTTCAAAATGCGTTTCGAAGCTAATTCCGATGTCTTATTAAATATTCTGGTCTTAGGGAAAAATGGATTTATTTTCCTGATGGTTCTGGACTGAAGTTGTTCAAGGTGTCTAATTGCAATTTTTATTCACTTTCTCCTATTCCGTGTCAATGTCCTAAAACGGTTTAATTAAATTGGTACTGATTTATTTGGGGAATTCACTGGTGAGTTTATTGGTGAGTTTATTTGGTGAGTTATTTGGTGAGTTCATTGGTGAGTTTATTGATGAGTTTATTTGGTGAGTTTATTGGTGAGTTTATTTGGTGAGTTTATTGGTGAGTTTATTTGGTGAGTTTATTGGTGAGTTATTTGGTTAGTTTATGGTGAATTGGTGAATTGTGTGGTGTGTTGTGGTGCATTGTCATGGCGTCTCATGAACCATGTGCATTATCGGTGAGCAGAGGCTTCGGCCTAACTACAATTGGTGAGTACCCTCAGGGCTTGTATTTGGTGACGGATCCGACATGCATGTGCCCGTGGAGTTTGGGTTGCATTTCATACATAACCATACATTTTATAATGTTGTTTGGATATTGTAATTTTGATGTGGTTGCTGCCATTGTTGTGAATCGGTGTGCCTAGTTACTTTTCCTATGCAGTGCTTATTCCATATGTTATTAATTATGAAAAGAGACTCACCCTACTGCTTTTATGTTGCTTCTCATGTCGGCAACGTGCAGGTAATAGCGAGTGAAGGTTACCCTTATGCCTTCGTCTGGTAGGGAGTGTCATGCTCAGATAGTAGCACTGGAGGGGGGGGGGGGGGTCTTATGCTTATGTGTTATTTTATTTATACTGTTAGACTGTTATTGGTGATGTATTGGACTTGTTTTCGAACTTATTATTATTCCGCTGTGGTAGTGACTGTATTTAGTTGATGCGAACTAAACAGGTATTTTATGGTGCTATGTATCTTGTCGCTTTTAGCCGAACTATGCGATTTGAAGTTGTTGATTTAATGGAGTAAGTGTAGCACTCTTTTATATTGTTTTCAAAAAAAAAAAAAGAAACTCTGATTTTATTAAATAGTAAGGTTATTAGAAGGGGGTGTTACATTAGTGGTATCAGAGCAGTTCGGTCTGTCCGGCCAAGTTGTCCTGTCATAGTGTCCTATGACAAATAAGAATTGTTTGATTAGTTCTAAATTTCTGTTTGTGCTGCAGTGATAATTGGAAATGGCTGGGAGAAACGATGCTGCTCTTGCTGCTGCTCTGCAGGCTATGGCTCAGGCTGTTAGGAACCAGCAAAATGGTGCTGAAAATGCTGGGACTCGCAGTTTAGCCACGTTCCAGAGGGAGAATCCACCCGTTTTTAAGGGCAAGTATAATCCAGATGGTGCTCTAGCATGGCTGAAAGAGATTGAAAGGATATTTCGTGTCATGGATTGTAATGATGCGCAGAAGGTCAGGTATGGCACCCATACGCTGGCAGAAGAAGCTGATGATTGGTGGATGGAGGTTAGGCAGAGGTTAGAAACTGCTAATGAGGAGATAACTTGGGCTGTTTTCCGTAGAGAGTTCTTACGGAAGTATTTTCCGGAGGATGTGAGGGGAAAGAAAGAAATAGAATTCCTTGAGCTAAAACAAGGAAACATGTCAGTGACAGAGTATGCTGCCAAGTTCACTGAATTGGCTAAGTTTTACCCCCATTATGCTGATGCTGATTCTGAATTCTCAAAATGTATTAAGTTTGAGAATGGACTGAGGGCTGATATAAATAAAGCTATAGGGTACCAGAAGATTCGGGTATTCGCTGATTTAATCGACAGTTGTAGGATATTCGAAGAGGATAGTAATGCTCACTCCAAGGTCATGAGAGATCAGAGGGGTAAATTTCAGAACCGGGGTAAGCCATATGAGGTTCCTGCTGGTAAGGGTAAGCAGAGGTATGCTGATAGTAAGAAAACAAGTGGGGGAGATGCCCCTGCGAAGGTTGTGTGCTACAGGTGTGGCAAGCCCGGCCATAAGAGTTTTGACTGCTCGGATAATAAATGTTTCAAGTGCGGTAAGGAAGGTCATATAGCTTCTAATTGCGAAAAGAAGGACGTGGTGTGCTACAACTGTGGGGAAGTAGGTCATATTAGTACCAAGTGTACTAAGCCGAAGAAAGAGAAGTTCAGTGGAAAAGTGGTTGCTCTAGCAGGATCAGAGGATACTAATGAGATTAGAGGTACATGTTTTATTAATGGTATTCCTTTGATTGCTATTGTTGATACCGGTGCTACGCATTCATTTATTGCTGCTTTATGTGTTAAGAAATTGGGCCTTACTTTGTCTTCTATGATGAGGGAGATGGTTATTGACACTCCAGCTAAGGGTTCAGTAACTACCTCTCTTGTGTGTGCTAAGTGCCCTCTGTCAATCTTCGGCAGAAATTTCCTTGTTGACCTTATTTGTTTGCCGTTGGGAGGGTTGGATGTCATCCTTGGTATGGACTGGTTAGTAGTTAACCATGTGCATATTAATTGTTTTCGTAGATCTGTGAGTTTCCTTCCTCCCGAAGAAGAAGAATCCGTTCTGTTGCCTGCTGGTCAATTGCATAAGGTAATGAAAGAGGGAGTTCATCTGTTTGCTTTGATGGCGTCATTGTCTGCTGAGAATCAGGCGATCATTGAAGGGTTACAAGTAGTGTGTGAGTTTCCTGAAGTGTTCCCGGATGAAATTCCAAGTGTTCCGCCAGAGAGGGAGGTTGAGTTTGCTATTGATCTTATACCTGGTACTAGGCCTGTGTCTATGGCACCGTACCGGATGTCAGCCTCAGAGTTGTCTGAATTGAAAAAGCAACTAGAAGATCTACTTGAGAAGAAATTTGTAAGGCCAAGTGTGTCACCATGGGGTGCTCCGGTATTGTTGGTGAAAAAGAAGGATGGGAGTATGAGACTTTGTGTCAATTATAGGCAATTAAACAAGGTGACAATAAAGAACAGGTATGCGCTCCCCAGAATTGATGATTTGATGGACCGGTTGGTGGGTGCTAAAGTGTTTAGCAAAATCGATTTGAGGTCGGGTTATCACCAGATCAAGGTAAAGGATGAAGACATTCAAAAGACAGCTTTCAGAACGAGATATGGGCACTATGAGTATTCTGTGATGCCGTTTGATGTTACCAACGCGCCGGGAGTATTTATGGAGTACATGAATCGTACCTTCCATAGTTACCTGGATCGGTTTGTAGTTGTGTTTATTGACGACATTCTGGTGTATTCTAAGACGGAAGAGGAGCACGCAGAACATTTGACGTTAGTGCTAGAAGTGTTGAAAGAAAAGAAGTTGTATGCGAAGTTGTCTAAGTGTGGGTTCTGGCTGAATGAGGTAGGTTTCCTTGGTCATATTATCTCTGGTAATGGTATAGCGGTGGATCCAGCCAAGGTTGATGCTGTGTTGCAATGGGAGAGCCCGAAGTCAGTTACAGAGATTAGAAGCTTCTTGGGATTAGCTGGTTATTACAGGAGGTTTATTGAAGGTTTCTCGAAGTTAGCCCTTCCGTTGACTCAATTGACGTGTAAAGGAAAAGCATTTGTGTGGGATGCTCGCTGTGAGGAGAGCTTCAATGAGTTGAAGAAGAGGTTGACAACATCGCCCGTTTTGACTTTGCCTGTTCCGGATCAACCGTTTGTGGTGTATTGTGATGCTTCCAAGATGGGTTTGGGAGGTGTGTTGATGCAAGAAGGTAAGGTAGTAGCTTATGCGTCTAGACAGTTGAGGACCCATGAGAAGAACTACCCTACTCATGATTTGGAGCTAGCTGCAATTGTGTTCGTGCTGAAGATTTGGAGGCACTACCTGTATGGTACTAGATTTGAGGTGTTTAGTGACCATAAGAGTTTGAAATACTTGTTTGATCAGAAGGAGCTAAATATGAGGCAGAGACGTTGGTTAGAATTGCTGAAGGACTATGATTTCGGCTTGAACTATCACCCCGGCAAAGCTAATGTCGTGGCTGATGCTTTAAGTCGGAAGACCTTGCATATGTCGCTATGATGGTGAAAGAATTAGAGCTGATTGAGCAGTTCCGGGATATGAGTCTGGTTTGTGAAGTGACACCGCAGAGTGCAGATTGGGAATGCTGAAGATTGGCAATGAATTTTTGGTTAGTATTCGAGAAGCCCAAAAGTCAGATGTAAAGTTGGTGGACTTGTTAGTTGTGAATGATCAAGCTGTGAATGGGGATTTCAAGTTAGATTCCCAAGGTGTATTGAGATTCAGGGATTGGATCTGCATTCCTGATGATGCTGAGATGAAGAGAATGATTCTTGAGGAGAGCCATAGGAGCAAGTTGAGTATTCATCCAGGGGCTACGAAAATGTACCAAGATTTGAAGAAGTTGTTCTGGTGGCCTGGTATGAAGAAGGATGTGGCACAGTTTGTGTATTCTTGTCTCACTTGTCAGAAGTCTAAGATTGAGCATCAAAAGCCTGCGGGGTTGATGCAACCATTAGAAGTTCCGGAATGGAAATGGGATAGCATTTCCATGGACTTTGTGACTAGTTTGCCTAGAACCGTGAGAGGATTTGATGCTATATGGGTGGTTGTGGATAGGTTGACGAAGTCTGCTCACTTCTTACCAATTAATATCACTTATCCAGTTCCAAAGTTGGCAGAGATCTACATCAAGACAATTGTGAAGCTGCATGGCGTTCCGCTTAGTATTGTATCTGATAGAGATCCAAGATTCACTTCTGAATTTTGGAAAAGTTTGCAAGAAGCTTTGGGTTCTAAGTTGAGGTTGAGCTCCGCTTATCATCCGCAGACAGATGGTCAGACGGAGAGGACTATTCAGTCGTTAGAGTTGTTGAGGGCATGTGTTCTTGAGCAAGGAGGTTCGTGGGATTCTCATTTTCCATTGATTGAGTTCACCTATAATAATAGTCATCATTCTAGTATTGGAATGGCACCGTTTGAGGCATTGTATGGTCGGAGATGTAGGACTCCGTTATGTTGGTATGAATCAGGAGAGAGTGCAGTGTTGGGGCCTGAGATTGTGCGAGAAACAACTGAGAAGGTAAAATTAATCCGTGAGAAGATGAAAGCGTCGCAGAGTCGACAAAAGAGCTATCACGATAAGAGAAGGAAGGATTTAGAGTTTCAGGCCGGTGATCATGTGTTTCTTAGAGTTACTCCGGTGACTGGTGTTGGGCGTGCCTTGAAATCAAAGAAGTTAACCCCTCGTTTTATTGGTCCGTATCAGATTGTGGAGAGAGTTGGGAAAGTTGCTTATCGGGTGGCTTTGCCACCTAATCTTTCGAACTTGCATGATGTGTTCCATGTGTCCCAGTTGCGAAAGTATGTTCCTGACCCGTCTCATGTAGTCCAAATGGATGATGTGGAGGTGAGAGAGAACCTCACCGTGGAGACAATGCCGATTAGAATTGAAGACCGTGAGGTGAAGGTTTTAAGAGGCAAAGAGATTAATTTGGTGAAGGTAGTTTGGTTGGGCGCCGTTGGCGAAAGCGCGACGTGGGAGCTAGAAAGTAAGATGCGGGAAGCATATCCGGAGTTGATTGACTCAGGTAATTTCGAGGACGAAATATTCTAAGTGGGGGGAGGATTGTAACACCCCAAAATAATTTAATTATTTATTTAATTAAGTTATTTAAGGCTTACAATATTTATTTAATTTAATTAACTAATTCAGGATTTATTTTATTTTATTTTATTTATTTAGGAGGTGTTGTCATGAATTAGGTGGTGCACATGAGGGCCCATGATCCACAAGTAGGCACATGGCCCATTGGCTAGTCATATGGTTCGATTCACTTAGGGGTCTTTAGAGTTAGTCTTCATTCACTCATTCCATCCAAAAGAAAGAAAAGAAGCGAATAGAGAGAGAGGGAGAAGAGGAGGCGACGGCTTGCAAGAGGAAAGGAGAGGAAATTCGTGGAACACTCAAGGAGGAAGGGAAAGCTTGTTGGTGTCTTGCAATTTCTTGGAGCCTTGCCTAGTATATTCGAACTCTATAAGGTTAGGGGGTTCTTCTTTCCATTCTTAATAGCTTATGTGATGAGTATTGTCTAGGGTTAGGTTCTAGAGTGATTTTCTTGAATGAGTTGTGTATTATGGTGTTGTTGTCATGCTGAAAATCGTATGTGCTGGAAATATGTTTGTTTTGGTGTTGAATTGTACACAATAGGAATTGTGCATGCTAATTGTTTGGTGTTGTGATTGAATGAATTCTTGGTGAAAAACGTGATGGTTAGCATTCATATTGATAATAGGTGTTGGCGATTTAATTTGGTATTTTTATGTTGAGAGGAACTCAAAAAGTGTTGGTGCCTTAGGCGCCCTAGGTGTGTGTGTGTGTTGCTGGAAAATTCTTCACCTAGGCGCCTTGTGCCATGGGCGCCAAGGGCCCCAACTTTCTGGTGATTGTTTTGCCAATTTTGGCTTTTGGTTTTCATGTCCAAGTTAAATGGCTCGTGTAAAATTATTTTGACCGTCAAAAGAGTTGTATCCCGTGTTTTCCTTAGGCGCCTAGTGCATGGGCGCCGTGTGCTCTGCGCCAGTTTTTCCTACGCCTGTCTCACTGTGTTCCCAGTTTTGGTGCTAGGCGCCTTGGCCATAGGCGCCAAGGGCGCCACTGTTGTGTTGCATATTTTCTCAAAATTCTTTTTGGATTCTCATACACAGAATAAATGGCTCGTGTAAAATAATTTTTGGAGTCAAAGGAGTTGTTCCCTGTCCTGGCCTTAGGGGCCTAGTCCATGGGCGCCAATGTTGCGTGTCATATTTTGCCAGAATTTTTGCTGGGTTCCCATATTCTGAGTAATTGCCTCGTGCAAAATTAATTTTGGAGTCAAATGAGCTGTTTTCCGTGTTGGCCTTAGGCGCCTAGTGCATGGGCGCCGTGTTCCCCTGCGCCAGTCCAGTGTTGCTCCTGGGCGCCCAGGAGCTGGGCGCCAGTTTCAGAATGTCTAAGTGTTTTTCCGATTTTGTTTCAATCATAACTTTTGACTCGGTTATCCAAATTGGGCGGTTCAAAATGCGTTTCGAAGCTAATTCCGATGTCTTATTAAATATTCTGGTCTTAGGCAAAAATGGATTTATTTTCCTGATGGTTCTGGACTGAAGTTGTTCAAGGTGTCTAATTGCAATTTTTATTCACTTTCTCCTATTCCGTGTCAATGTCCTAAAACGGTTTAATTAAATTGGTACTGATTTATTTGGGGAATTCATTGGTGAGTTTATTGGTGAGTTTATTTGGTGAGTTATTTGGTGAGTTCATTGGTGAGTTTATTGATGAGTTTATTTGGTGAGTTTATTGGTGAGTTTATTTGGTGAGTTTATTGGTGAGTTATTTGGTTAGTTTATGGTGAATTGGTGAATTGTGTGGTGTGTTGTGGTGCATTGTCATGGCGTCTCATGAACCATGTGCATTATCGGTGAGCAGAGGCTTCGGCCTAACTACAATTGGTGAGTGCCCTCAGGGCTTGTATTTGGTGACGGATCCGACATGCATGTGCCCGTGGAGTTTGGGTTGCATTTCATACATAACCATACATTTTATAATGTTGTTTGGATATTGTAATTTTGATGTGGTTGCTGCCATTGTTGTGAATCGGTGTGCCTAGTTACTTTTCCTATGCAGTGCTTATTCCATATGTTATTAATTATGAAAAGAGACTCACCCTACTGCTTTTATGTTGCTTCTCATGTCGGCAACGTGCAGGTAATAGCGAGTGAAGGTTACCCTTATGCCTTCGTCTGGTAGGGAGTGTCATGCTCTGATACGTAGCACCGGGGGGCGTCTTATGCTTATGTGTTATTTTATTTATACTGTTAGACTGTTATTGGTGATGTATTGGACTTGTTTTCGAACTTATTATTATTCCGCTGTGGTAGTGACTGTATTTAGTTGATGCGAACTAAACAGGTATTTTATGGTGCTATGTATCTTGTGGCTTTTAGCCGAACTATGCGATTTGAAGTTGTTGATTTAATGGAGTAAGTGTAGCACTCTCTTATATTGTTTTCAAAAAAAAAAAAAGAAACTCTGATTTTATTAAATAGTAAGGTTATTAGAAGGGGGTGTTACAGTCGGTGTCCTACCAAGTTAGAATTCTATCACACGGTTCACCGGGATTAGCAGTGCGTGCAGTCGGTGTCGTGTTAAGTTAAACAGGATTTATAATTGGACCGAGAGTGTTAGTAGGGGTCTCGGTAGAACTCACTGAGATTGTATCTCACTGTTTATATGTTGTTGTTTTACAGAGAAGCAGGGAAAGTGGAAATTGAGGAGGCACGAGTAGGTGGCACTCGGATGGTGGCTGAAGACTTAGCTTTATGCTTAAGTTTATGTTTTCCCTTGTTATCTATGTATCACAACATTATGTTTTTAGTGTTATATTTTTCTTCCGCTTTCTTGTATGATACTGAACACTATAGCTGCTGATGGTTTATGGTCTGCGAACCGTATCGTCTTGTTGTAAATAAGACTGTTGGTTTATACTCAGCGAAAATTTATAGTGGTATTCAGTGTCTGAACAGGAAATATTATCTCTGATGATTTAGGTTTGGGTACACTTGGGTATTTTTACTCGATAGAAATACCGGGGTGTTACAGTTGGTATCAGAGCAGTTCGACCTAGTCGGACTTAGTTTAGGGTTGAGTCGATTCCTTGTTAGTCCTTGTTGTAATTACACTTGTGATGCTAAGAGACATTGAGCCTGATCAACTTAATACTTAGTGCATCATAAGCGGAATTATGGAAGGATGATCAAGACACAATCCTCGACCAAGACCGGAATCTCCAACCGGTGCATCCTTAGGAAATGTGGCATGACGGTGGAAGAATACACCGCTAAGTTTGAGAAGTTGTCTCAGTTTTACCAAGTGGTAAAGTAAGCTTCGGATGACGAATGGAGAATGCAGAAGTATAAGACGGGCATAAGTGCTTTTATGATTTATGGTCTCAGTTCTTATACTGTTACCAATTATGTTGCCTTAGAGCAACCAGCCTATGTCGCCGAGGATGATCTTAAAGAGAATATTAGAAAGGAAAGAAGGTAGTTGAATTATCAACTCCGAATGCAAGGTCCTAAGATAAATTCATCAAAGGAAAAGCAGGTGCAACTCTTCGATTCTTCAAAAGGTCAAGATGTTCTAATTGTGGAAAGCAACACAATTTAGAAAGTGTAAGAGATGTGGAAGGCATCACAATGGTGATCGTCAGCAAAGATAAATCGCTGCTATTATTGTAATGAAGAGGGTCACTATGCAAAAGAGTTCCAAGGAGTCACAAGCAGCTCCAAGGCTATGACGAGTCAACACTCTAGATGCTTAGACAGTACGACTGCAGACAATCTACTGAGGGGTATGAGATCAGTTTTCAATAACTTCGTTAATATATTACACGATCTGGGTGCGACCCATTGCGTAATAGCTCAATCGTGAGTAGATCGGTTGGGATTAACCTTATCTCCGCAATCCGAGCTGATAACCATCTTAACTGCGGCTAAGGGTCGTGTCCAGACCCAATCTTTGTGTCAGAATTGTCTACGTGTTATGGGAGACGGAATTTTTCGTAGAAGGATTATTTGTTTGCCTATGAGAAGTGAGGACACCATTTCGGGTATGAATTGGATGACCGCAAATCATGTTGCAATCGACTGTGTTAATCAACTATCAGCTTCGCTTCAGGATCAGTTGAATTGTCTAGGACAAATTCTGAAGCGGTTACCTAGTTCACCTTAGACGGTCAATCCTTATTTCAAGGTGCAGAAGCTCATGTTGGTATGTTATCTGCATCCATTGAAACTAGTTTAGATTTGGCGAACATTCAGGTTGTGAATGACTTTCTGGATGTTTTCACGATGAAGTTTCTTCTGAGCCTCCAGGGCGAGAGGTAGAGTTTACTGTAGAATTGGTTCCTGGCACGGGATCAATATCTATTGTTTCTTATTGAATGTTTCTTTAGAATTAAAGAAAATGGAGTCTCAACTTGAAGAGTCGATGTTAAAGAAATTCATTCGACCGAGTGCTTCTCTAAGGAGTGCTTTGGTGTGGTTAGTCGACAGGAAAAATGGTAGCATGAGATTGTGCATTGATTATCAACAACTCAACAAAGTGACGATCAAGAATAAATATCCCTTACCAAGGATAGACGATTTGCCTGAGCAATTTGAGGTGCTGCAGTGTTTTCTAAAATTGATCTGAGGTCAGAATATCATCAAATAAAAGTTAGAGCCTTAGATATTCCGAAGACAGCTTTCCGTACTAGGTATGGACATTATGTGTGGGTAGTGATGCCCTTCGGTTTGACTAATGCTCCAGCGGTATTCATGGATTACCTGAACCGAGTTTTTCCTCAATTACCTAGATCAATTTGTAGTCGTTTTCATTGATGGTATCTTGGTGTACTCTAAGACCATTGAGGAACATGTCCAACAACTCCGCATTGTTCTGAAAGTACTCCGAGAAAATAAGTTGTACTTGAAACCTTCGAAGTGTGATTTTTGGGTGTCAGAGGTAAAGTATTTGGAACATGTGATTTCCCGATCGGGAGTTGCTGTAGATCCCAGTAAAGTGGAGATTGTGTTGAACTGGGAGCGTCCATCATCAGTCACTAAAATCAGAAGTTTTCAAAGTCTAGCCGGTTACTACAGGAAGTTTATCGAAGGATCCTCACAATTGGTCCTTCCACTTACTCGGTTAACTCGGAAGGGTCAACCGTTTACGCGGGATGCTGATTGTGAAGAATGTTTTCAAGAGTTGAAGATTTTGACTTCTGCTCCAATCCTGATTCTCCCGGATCCGTCATTGGGATTTAAAATTTTTAGCGAGGCTTCTGGAAAGGGTTTGGGATGTGTTCTCATGCAGAATCAACAAGTGGTAGCGTATGCGTCCAGACAATTAAAGTCTCAGGAGAAGAGTCATCTGACTCACGATTATGAGTTGGCAGCTATTGTATACGCACTGAAGATTTGGAGACGTTACCTGTATGGGTCTCGTTTCGATGTCTTTAGTGGTCACAATAGTTTAAGGTATCTGTTTGATTAGAAGGAACTGAATAGCAGGCAGAGAAGTGTGTTGAGTTTCTGGAGGATTATAAATTAGTGTTGATGTAGCATTCATGAGAGGCCAGTGTTGTAACTGATGCACTGAGTGGGAAGTCCATCCACATGGCCGAGTTTATTGATGCATGAGATGGATCTATCGGAGTCTTTTAGAGACTTAAATCTGAATTCAAGATCAAGGAGGAACCGATTAGTGTTGAGCCATATGAGGATCTCTAGTTCCCTAAGGGTTTCTATACGCTTAGCACATGGAGTTGATGTGAAGCTACAATCATAAAAGGTATTTCCAGATTTTACCATAGATAGTGATGGAGTCAGTTGTTTCAACGGTAGAACCTGTGCGCCCGATGATGAAAACAATAAATGGCAAGTGTTAGAGGAAGCACACCGAAGTTTATATTCTGTTCCAGGGTGTACAGAATATAAAGCAGATGTATTAGTGGCGAGGTATTAGTTTGTTAACCTCTCCTTTGTGAAGGTTAACAAGGAGATAGTATTATGTGATCCCGTTTGACAAGTCAAACGTGAATACGAATATGAAAATGAGGTGACCGTTGACTGTTTTTCACATTGCGATTAACCACCAAAGGATTAAGTGATGGATCTGCTTGCAAGAGTCTGAAATTTCCGAAGTGAAGCTCGGCGTGCGGTATGGTAGTTTTGAAAAATCATTTTTGTGAAAACCCGCATGCTAAAGTTAATTTTGGGAACGAATTGAGAGGTTAATAACGTCTGATTGAGGAAGAAAATCATAGGAGGATTACTTTGGTTGAGGGGAAGTTCTCAACGCTATGGACCAATTTGGAAAAGAATCGGGTGCGTCGTTGGTAAAAACCTCGTGATGAAGTTGCAATAGAGGAAAAAGAGTTGAGTTTTGTTGGATAGTTGTTTTGAGAACAAATGAGGTGATTTTTATTGCCTTCGAAATTAATTGATGTTCCCACGGTTTATTTCTACGTTTAAGGTCAAAGCTTTTAGTAAAATCCTTATTTCATCTTTCTGAAAAGTGTTATCTCGAAATCTTGGGGGCGAGTCAAGAAGTTTCATAAATGACTTTTCCGTCACATTTGTCAATGTGTACGAGAATTGCTATGTAATTCTTAGAAAAATTGTTGAGAACGTGTTTACACCCTTCGAGAAAATCATGTTTGTACTTATCTCTACCGAGGAGTACCAATTTGTGGATCTCATATTCAACATATATTATATCAAGTGTCTTGTATTAGACCATTTGATTTAGATTAATCAAAGTTGGGGAGTAAGCGAGGATAATTGGAATGAAGCTCGGGAGTGTTTTCAAACGCGGTGCCGAGCCTATGTAGGCGAATGATGAGTTTCTCGTGTAGATTCGTAACCATAGAAGGGTTCTAGGGTAGTGGTGGATCATACATTGAGATTGATGTGCCAACTTGGGAAGATTTTCTACACTTATTTCGTTAACTAAGGATTGTGTTCCAGCAATTTAAGATCTTTCTGAGAATCTCGATTCTCGGTTTGTCAGATGAAAGACTTGACGAAATTTTGAGGACAAAATCCTTTCAAGTTGGGGAGAATGTAACATCCTCAAAATAATTAGCCGAATTAATTGGATGTTAACCCAATTAAATTAATTTAGTACTTGACTGGTAAATTTATTGAGTGCTAAAATTATTTATTGGTTGTCATCGGATCGTTAACCGTATAATACGGGTCAATGAAGTTTTGGAATCGAAATAAGAGATTTAGATCAATATGGTAATTAGACCACGTTACCACTTATATATTAATATATATATATATATATATATATATGTGTGTGTGTGTGTGTGTGTGTGTGTGTGTTATAAAAGAAAAGAAATAAAAATAAAGAAAGGGAAGAGGAGAAAGAGATACAGAGCTGTGAAAGAAAGGAAAGAAAGAAAAGAGGAAAAGAGAGAGTTGGCGTGAGGGAGAAGAGGAGAGGGAGAGAAGAGACTTCACCAAAACGACTTCCTTCCAACACGAAAAATGTTCCGCGTTCCTTCCTCTTCGTTTTGGTACCAATTTCATGACGATCAACTCACTCTCTCTCACTTGGCCATTTTCGTGTTTTGAAGGTTTTGTGGGAGATCCAATTTTGGGTTGGTTTTGAAGGTTTAAGTTCGATTAGGAACGAACCCAAGGTGGATTACTCGAGTATTAAAGTTCGATTGGATGATTGGGAGCTAGTTGGGTGAGTTAGGTTGGAGAAATCACATTTTGGGGTTATGGATGAATAGTAGTTTTGGAGGTTAGGGATGATGAATAGTGTCCATGAAGGATTTCGAGGAATTCGGTATTTCGGTCAAAAAGAAGTTTCGTGATCGAGTGGAAAGCTTTGGAAGCGGATTTGAGCGTCGTCGGAACGGAAAGTTTATGCAGGGAATGTTCGTGTGGTTACTCGGTGAATTCGGCTCGATCGTGGTTCACGCTTCAAGGGTGAGTTTTACTCACGTTTAGGTTTTTAAATTAATAAATTTAAATTGTGAAATGTGTTTCGGTTTTGGTTCGTTGTCAAAACAGTATTTTGTACGAAAATCACGTTTTATGTCCAATTGGTTTTTGGATTGTTTGATTGATAATCATTGTGGTTTGAATATGTTTTTGGACTGTTTTTATGTTGGGACTGGACTGGAACAGGTATCGGAATTGGTCGGAACGACGAAAAATGCGAAAACGGGATAAAATTCAGTGCTGTCAAAAGCGCACGACCCGTGCGTCTCAGGCGCACGGACCGTGCGTGTCATTCTGTTTCTATTTTCAAAAATGCATTACAGGGCGCACGACCCGTGCGTATGGGTGCACGAACCGTGCGCTGTGTTCTGTCCAAATTTTCCAAACTTGCCCGAAACGATCCCAATCGATTCCAATCCTCTCCCAATCCTTTCCTTACTCTTCTTTAATGATATTAGGCTTATAATGCCATGATTTTGGGTATGTTTCAAAAGATTTTAATAAAATACTTTTGATGTTCAAATCGTTTCGAAAAACCGAAATATAGTATACGTGTGCGGATATGTTTTATTAATAATGAAGCGGACTATGGGTCCTACGTGGTATGGTATAACTGACGCGGAATGATTATTATTCATTCGTCTAAACCGGTCAATGATTCAGGATATATATATTATATCGACTATAGGGAACGGCCCAATGCGGGTATTATGTTCAGTTATCGGTCTAATGTAAATGAACTAAATGTTCATGTGTCTGTAGATATATTTATTATATCGAGTTGGGTGACGACCCATGTTGACAAATTAGGCGGGGTAGTCATGAACCCTTACCCTAGGCTCCGAGCCGTTAGGAAACACTATTGGTTATGGGGTTCACCGGGATTAGCAGTGCGTGCAGTCGGTGGTACGTAAAATGGTCTTTGTGGTACGGATCACCGGGATTAGCAGTGCGTGCAGTCGGTGTCCTACCAAGTTAGAATTCTATCACACGGTTCACCGGGATTAGCAGTGCGTGCAGTCGGTGTCGTGTTAAGTTAAACAGGATTTATAATTGGACCGAGAGTGTTAGTAGGGGTCTCGGTAGAACTCACTGAGATTGTATCTCAATGTTTATATGTTGTTGTTTTACAGAGAAGCAGGGAAAGTGGAAATTGAGGAGGCACGAGTAGGTGGCACTCGGATGGTGGCTGAAGACTTAGCTTTATGCTTAAGTTTATGTTTTCCCTTGTTATCTATGTATCACAACATTATGTTTTTAGTGTTATATTTTTCTTCCGCTTTCTTGTATGATACTGAACACTATAGCTGCTGATGGTTTATGGTCTGCGAACCGTATCGTCTTGTTGTAAATAAGACTGTTGGTTTATACTCAGCGAAAATTTATAGTGCTATTCAGTGTCTGAACAGGAAATATTATCTCTGATGATTTAGGTTTGGGTACACTTGGGTATTTTTACTCGATAGAAATACCGGGGTGTTACAACAAACAGGTACGAAATTGTACGAACTGGTACGATCTCGTAAAAAATGGTACAAACTCGTACGAGTTGGTACAATATGGGCCAAATTGTATGATTTGGTCGAAACTAGTACGAACAGGTACGAAACCGTACGAAATGGTATGAATAGTATGAACTCGAAAAAATGGTTCAAAATCGTATTAGTTTATACAATATGGGCCAAATCGTACGATTTGGTCCGACCTGGTACGAAATCAGACGAAATGGTGTGAAATGGTACAAACAGGTACGAAATGGTACGAACTACTCCGAACTCGAAAAAATGGTATGAAATCGTACCAGTTTATACAATATGGGCCAAATCGTACGATTTGGTCCGAACTGGTACGAAATCATACGAAATGTTATGAAATGGTACAAACAGGTACGAAATCGTACGAATTACTCCGAACTCGAAAAAATGGTACGAAATCGTACCAGTTTATACAATAAGGGCCAAATCGTACGATTTGGTCCGAACTGGTACGAAATCATACGAAATGGTATGAAATGGTACAAACAGGTACGAAATTGTACGAACTGGTACGAACCCGTACAAGTTTGTACAATATGGGCCAAATCGTACGATATGGTCCGAACTGGTACGAAATCACACGAAATGGTATGAAATGGAACAAACAGGTACGAACTCGTCCGAGTATGTACAATATGGGCCAAATTGTACACTTTGGTCCGAACTGGTACGAAATCACACGAAATGGTATAAACAGGTACGAAATCGTACGAAATAGAATGAACTAGTATGAACTCGAAAAATGGTACAAACTCGTACGAGTATGTACAATATGGGCCAAATCGTATGATTTGGTTTAAACTGGTACGAAATCCCACGAAATGGTATTAACAGGTACGAAATCCTACGAAATGGTATGAACTAGTAAGAACTCGAAAAAATGGTTCGAAATTGTACCAGTTTATACAATATGGGCCAAATCGTACGATTTGGTCCGAACTGGTACGAAAACAAACAAAATGGTATGAACTCCTACGAGTTTGTACAATATGGGCCAAATAGTACGATTTGGCCCGAACTGGTACGAAATCACACGAAAGGGAATGAGATGGTACAAACTGGGACGAAATCGTACGAACTTGTACGAGTTTGTACAATATGGGCCAAATCGTCCGATTTCGTCCGAACTGGTACGAAATCATACGAAATGGTATGAAATGGTACAAACAGGTACGACATTGTACGAACTGGTACGAACTCGTAAAAAATGGTACAAACTCGTACGAGTTGGTACAGTGTGGGCCAAATTGTATGATTTGGTCGAAACTAGTACGAACAGGTACGAAATCGTACGAAATGGTATGAATAGTACGAACTCAAAAAAATGGTTCGAAATCGTACTAGTTTATACAATATGGAATGAGATGGTACAAACTGGGATGAAATCGTACGAACTGGTACGAACTTGTCCGGTTAGGATCTTCTTGATGAGGTTGAACATTGGGCTGCTGCAGAGCCATTTGATCGTGCTGCATTTGCAACATATCCTGCATCATCTTTTGCTGATTCTCAATGACATTCTGCATCCATTCGAATTGTGGATCAACAGGAGGAGGAACGCCTCTACCTCTTCTGGCCATGATTCTGCGAAATATGCACAAAGTATTAAGTTGATCAAGCTCAATGTCTAATAGCATACTAAGAAAATCACGACTGGAGAAAGCAAAGACCCTAAAAGCTAAGTCCGACTAGGTCGAACCGCTCTGATACCAAATGTAACACCCCGGTATTTTTAACATGTAAGAATACCCAAGTGAGCCAAAGTATAAACATCAGAGATAATATTTCCTGCTCAGACACTGAATACCACTATAAAAACTTTTGGCTGAAATATAACATAACTGTCTTATACACAAATAAGACTATACGGTACTCAGACCATAAACTGTCAGCAACTATGGTAGTCAGAGTCATACAAGAAAGCGGAAAGAAAGATAAACATAACACTAATGCCATAGTGCAGTGATACATAGACAACAGAAGGAAAATAAACTTGAACATAAAGCTAAGTCATCATCTTTCACCCGGGGCCACCTACTCGTGCCTCTGAGGCTTCTTCTGTCCCTGTTTATCTGTAAAACAACAACATTTAAACAGTGAGATACAATCTCAGTGAGTTCTACCGAGACCCCTACTAACGCTCTCGGTCCGTTAAAACATTTTTAAGATTTGACACAACACCGACCGCAATCCACTTGCTAATCCCGGTGAACCATACAATAAGGCTTCGATCTAGTAGGACACCGACTGCAATTTACTTGCGTTTCCCGATGAACTAGCATCCTAAGCCTTTCTACGTACCACCAGCCGCAATCCGCTTGCATCTTCTGGTGAACATAGTATATTAACTTTTTAACACAACACCGGCCGCAATCCCATTGCATCTTCCGGCGAACCCCATAACCAATAGTGTTTCCTAGCGGCACGGATCCTAGGGTAAGGGTTCATGACTACCCCGCCTAGTATGTCAACATGGGTCGTCACCCAAACTCGATATAATATATATATCTACAGACACATGAACTCAGGGTTCATTACCTCAACAATCAATTGAACATTTAGTTCATTTAAATTGTACTTAACAACGTAGGACTCATAGTCCGATTTGTTATCAATAAAACATATCCGCACACGAGTACTATTATTCGGCTTTTCGAAACAATTTCAACTTCAAAAGTATTTTATAAAACCCTTTTGAAACATACCCAAAATCATGGCATTATATGCCTAATATCATTATAGAAGGGTTAGGAAATGATTAGGAAAGGATTGGAATTGAAACGGAATCATTTTGGCCACTTTGAAAATTTTGGACAGAACTAGGCGCACGGGTCGTGCCCCTGGACGCACGGGTCGTGCGTCCTGTTAGACCTTTTTTAAACACTGAAACAGAACCAGGCGCACGGGTCGTGCCCCTGGACGCACGGGTCGTGCTCATTTGACAGCATTGCAAAAATGGTCTGTTTTATGAAAATTTGCTTTCCGATCAATCCGAAACTCGCCCCGATCGATTCCTAACTCGAAAACGGACAATACCAGGCAATATTCCAGTCCAATCAACATCGAACATTAAAACAATTCAATCAAAAACCCAATAATTACGAATTTCATCAAAACACGATATATTCCAAAATAACGTTTTCGACTCAAAATTCTTCGCAACCAAGTCACACAAAAATACATTTCAAAACGGAGTAAACCTAAACGTGAGTAAAACTCACCCTTGAAGCGAGAGTCGTTGCCGAGCCGAAATCACCGAGATGTCAAAATCACCGAATCGAACCCAACCAACACCGAACCGCTCCAACTTCGTTTCGAGCTTCGATCCTAAACATAACCCAATCACCAACACAACCTATCAATCCATAATTTCAACAAATTTCCCCCACAAAACCCTCAATTTTCGAAGTCAAAGGCAAGGGGAAAAATGGAGGGAAGTCTTACCAAGTTCTTGGGTTATGATGAGGGAGGGAAGATGATGAAGATGATGAATTTTGGAGGGATGGGCTTCACTCCTCTTCTTCCTTTCTCTTCTTCTTTCCTCTTCTTCTTTCTCTTCTTTTCTCTTCTTTTCTTTCTCTTTTCCTTCTCTGCGTATCCCTTTCCTTCTTTCCTTTCTTTCTTTTATTCTTTTCTTTCTTTCAACACACACACACACACACACACACACACACATATTTAATTAATAAATAAGTGGTAGCGTGGTCCAATTACCATATTGATCTTAATCCCTTATTTCGAATCCAAAACTTGCTTGACCCGTATTATTCGGTTAACGATCTAATGTCATCCAATAAATAATTTTAGCACTCAATAAATTTACCAGTCAAGTACTAAATTATTCCTATTGGGTTAACATCCAAATAATTCGCCTAATTATTTTGAGGATGTTACATTCTCCCCCACTTAAAAGAATTTTGTACTCAAAATTAAACACATCGTACCTCAAGAAAACAAATACGGATACTGAGTCCGCATATCGTCCTCCAACTCCCAAGTAGCTTCCTCGATGGAAAAACCATCCCAAACCACCTTGACAATGGGAATTGACTTCGTCCGTAGCGTCCTCTCGCCACGTTCCATGATGTAATTTGGATGAGGTTGGAAAGACAAGTCCGGCCGAAGGTCAATCATTTCAAAATCTAACGGTTGACTTGGATCGGGAATGTACTTCCGCAACTGAGACACATGGAATACATCATGCAGATTTGACAATGGCGGAGGTAAAGCAATACGGTATGCAAGAGGCCCAACTCGCTCGATAATTTGGAAGGGTCCAATATACCGAGGACTGAGTTTCTTCACCCGTAATGCCCTACCTGTGCCAATTGTTGGTGACAATCTCAAAAACACATGATCACCTGACTCAAACTCTAACGGCCTTCTCCTTTTGTCGGCATAACTCTTTTGCCTACTTTGAGCAGCTTTCATTCTTTCCCTGATCTGGCGGATCTTTTCAGTAGTGTCATGAATCATCTCGGGTCCTAACAATCGGTTCTCACCGACTTCCCACCAACACAATGGAGTTCTACATTTTCTACCGTACAAAGCTTCAAAAGGTGCCATTCCGATACTGGAATGATAACTGTTGTTATATGAGAATTCCACCAATGGAAGATGATCCTCCCATTTCTTCCCGTTATCAAGTACCGAAGCCCTAAGCATATCCTCTAATGTCTGGATAGTTCTCTCGGTCTGCCCATCTGTCTGCGGGTGATAAGCGGTACTAAGAAGTACTTTACTCCCCAATGCTTCATTCAGAGCTTTCCAAAATCGAGAAGTGAATTTCGGATCTCGATCCGACACTATACTGGTAGGAACCCCATGTAACCTTACTATGTTCTTTAAATACACCTCAGCTAACTTGGATACTTTACTGCTCGAACGAACTGGAATGAAATGAGCTGATTTGGTTAACCGATCCACAACTACCCAAATGGAGTCGTTACCGGCTTGAGACCTTGGCAACGCCATTACAAAATCCATGGAAATGTCTTCCCATTTCCACACTGGCACATCTAGTGGCCGTAGCAGACCAGCAGGCTTCTGATGTTCTATCTTAACTCTTTGACAAGTTAAGCATTGAGATACGAATTCAGCAATCTCTAACTTCATTCCTTGCCACCAATACATCTACTTTAAATCTCTATACATCTTGGTGGATCCAGGATGTACAGAAAATAAACTTCGGTGTGCTTCTTCTAGCACTTGCTTTTTAATATCTTCATTATCGGGCACACAGATCCTACCGTTGAAACAAATAACTCCATCACTATCTTCAGTAAAATCTGGCAACAATTTCTGTGATTGTAGCTTCACATCAATTTCCTGCACTAAGCGAATAGAATCCCTTAATGAACTGGAGATCCTCATATGGCTCAACACTAGCCGGTTCTTCCTTGATCTTGCATTCAAATTTAAGTCTCTAAAGGACTCCAACAATTTTATTTCATGCATCATAAACTCTGCTATGTGAATGGATTTCCTACTTAGTGCATCAGCTACAACATTAGCCTTTCCCGGATGATACTTCAATTCGAAGTCATAATCCTTCAGAAATTCCACCCATCTTCTCTGCCTGTTATTCAACTCCTTCTGGTCAAACAAATATTTCAAACTTTTATGATCACTAAAGACTTCAAAACGAGACCCATGCAGGTAATGTCTCCAAATCTTCAGTGCGTACACAATAGCTGCCAACTCCAAATCATGAGTCGGATAATTCTCTTCATGAGTCTTCAACTGTCTGGAGGCATAAGCTACAACTTGTTGGTTCTGCATGAGAGCACATCCCAAACCCTTTCCAGAAGCATCGCTGAAAATTTGAAAATCTAAAGACGGATCTGGAAGAATTAGGATTGGAGCAGAAGTCAACCTAATTTTCAATTCTTGAAAACATTCCTCACAGTCGGCGTCCCATGTAAACGGTTGGGCCTTTCGAGTTAACCGAGTAAGTGGAAGAGCCAATTGTGAAAAACCTTGAATAAACCTCCTGTAATAACCAGCTAGACCCAAGAAACATCTTATTTCAGTGACAGATGTTGGTCGTTCCCAGTTCAACACCGCTTCCACCTTACTGGGATCCACCGCAACTCCCGATTGGGAAATCACGTGTCCCAAAAACTTCACTTCCGGCATCCAGAAGTCACACTTTGATGGCTTGGCATACAATTTCTTTTCTCGAAGTACGTTCAGAACAATGCGGAGATGTTGAACATGGTCCTCAATGGTCTTAGAGTACACCAAGATATCATCAATAAAAACTACTACAAACTTATCGAGATACGTGTGAAAGACTCGGTTCATGTAATCCATGAATGCCGCTGGAGCATTAGTCAAACCAAAGGGCATTACTACGAACTCGTAATGTCCATACCTCGTACGGAAAGCTGTCTTCGGAATATCTAAGGCTCGTACCTTTATTTGATGATAGCCCGATCTCAGATCAATTTTTGAAAATACCACGACACCTCGAAGTTGGTCAAGCAAATCGTCTATCCTTGGCAAGGGATATTTATTCTTGATCGTCACTTTGTTGAGTTGTCGATAATCTATGCACAATCTCATGCTACCATCCTTCTTTTTGACTAGCAACACCGGAGCACCCCATGGAGAAGCACTCGGTCGGATAAACCTTTTCGATATTAATTCTTCAAGTTGAGACTTCAGTTCCTTCAATTCTAAAGGAGACATCCTATAAGGAGCAATAGATATCGATCCTGTACCAGGAATCAATTCTATTGAGAATTCTACCTCTCGGTCAGGAGGTAAGGATGATACTTCTTCTGGAAAGACATTTAGGAATTCATTTACCACTTGCACGGATGACAAGTCTAAACCCGTTTCAGTAGATGCAGACAACATAATAAGAATAGCTTCCGCACCTTGGAATAATGACTGGCTTGCTTCGGTGTAAGAGATCGTTGCTTCAGAATCTGCCTGTGTCAATCCTACGGATTCGGAGGCGAAGCTAATGGTTCGATCGGCACAGTTGATTGTCACATGATTTTCAGCCATCCAATTCATACCCAAAACAATGTCCATACTTCTCATAGGCAAGCAAATAAATTTCACAACGAAATGTCTGTCCCCTATGATAAGTAGGCAATTTTCACACAATGATTGGGTCTGGACCCGACCCTTGGCAGTAGTTAAAATAGTTATCGGTTCGGATAGCTCAGTCAATGCTAGTCCCATCCGATCCACACACGCTTGGGATATAAAACAGTGAGTTGCACCAGAATCATATAAAATATTGACTGAGGTATTAAAAAGAGATCCCGTACCCCTCAGAAGATTATCAGTAGGAGTGATGGTCCGAGCATCCAATGTGTTGATTCGCCCTTGCCTCGGCACATTCTGGGTTCCTTGAAAGCTCCTCCTTGATGGGCACTTATCAGCATAGTGGCCCTCTTCATTACAATGATAGCATCGATTAGATTTTTGCCAACAATCACCTGGGTGATATCTTCCGCATGTGTTACACTTGTGGGGCTTAGACGGTTCATGGGATTGCACCTGCTTCCCTTTATAATTACTTCCCTTGAATGGCCTGGATGGAGTAGAAGATTCAGCAATCTTTTTCTTACCCTTCCAATAGTCTTTCTTTTCAGCATACATTTTCCTCAGATCCTCCTCCGCAACATATGCTTGTTGCACTAAGGTAGGATAATTAACCAAAGTGTAAGAACTGAGTCCTTGGCTCACATCAACTTGGAGACCTTCTTTGAACATTTGCATCTTCCACATATCATTTGGGGCATACCTCCCCAACTCATAGAACTGAGACAGTCTTTCAAATTTCGCAGCATATTCCCCAACTGACAAATCACCTTGCTTAAGATTCACAAACTCTGCTTGTTTACTCAGCTTCTTCACCGAAGGGAAATATTGCTTCAGAAACAATTCCTTGAAGTTGTCCCAAGTGAGGGGAGTTCCTTGGAGTTCCATCATTTGTCTTGCATTACACCACCAGGTGTGGGCATCTTCATCGAGCACATTTGCCGCACATATTACTTTCTCTTCTTCCCCGCATTGCAAAGTTTGAAAATTTTTCTCCATTGAATCAATCCAATAATAGGCAGTCATTGGATCCGGTCCACCCTTGTAAGTCGGGGGCTTCATCTTTTGAAATTGGAAATATGTCCGGTTAGGATCTTCTTGATGAGGTTGAACATTGGGCTGCTGCAGAGCCATTTGATCGTGCTGCATTTGCAACATATCCTGCATCATCTTTTGCTGATTCTCAATGACATTCTGCATCCATTCGAATTGTGGATCAACAGGAGGAGGAACGCCTCTACCTCTTCTGGCCATGATTCTGCGAAATATGCACAAAGTATTAAGTTGATCAATGTCTAATAGCATACTAAGAAAATCACGACTGGAGAAAGCAAAGACCCTAAAAGCTAAGTCCGACTAGCTCGAACCGCTCTGATACCAAATGTAACACCCCGGTATTTTTAACATGTAAGAATACCCAAGTGAGCCAAAGTATAAACATCAGAGATAATATTTCCTGCTCAGACACTGAATACGACTATAAAAACTTTTTGCTGAAATATAACATAACCGTCTTATACACAAATAAGACTATACGGTACTCAGACCATAAACTGTCAGCAACTATGGTAGTCAGAGTCATACAAGAAAGCGGAAAGAAAGATAAACATAACACTAATGTAATAGTGCAGTGATACATAGACAACAGAAGGAAAATAAACTTGAACATAAAGCTAAGTCATCATCCTTCACCCGGGGCCACCTACTCATGCCTCTGAGGTTTCTTCTGTCCCTGTTTATCTGTAAAACAACAACATTTAAACAGTGAGATACAATCTCAGTGAGTTCTACCGAGACCCCTACTAACGCTCTCGGTCCGTTAAAACATTTTTAAGATTTGACACAACACCGACCGCAATCCACTTGCTAATCCCGGTGAACCATACAATAAGGCTTCGATCTAGTAGGACACCGACTGCAATCTACTTGCGTTTCTTGATGAACTAGCATCCTAAGCCTTTCTACGTACCACCAGCCGCAATCCGCTTGCATCTTCTGGTGAACATAGTACATTAACTTTTTAACACAACACCGGCCGCAATCCCATTGCATCTTCGGCGAACCCCATAACCAATAGTGTTTCCTAGCGGCACGGAGCCTAGGGTAAGGGTTCATGACTACCCCGCCTAGTATGTCAACATGGGTCGTCACCCAAACTCGATATAATATATATATCTACAGACACATGAACTCAGGGTTCATTACCTCAACAATCAATTGAATATTTAGTTCATTTAAATTTTACTTAACCACGTAGGACTCATAGTCCGATTTGTTATCAATAAAACATATCCGCACACGAGTACTATTATTCGGCTTTTCGAAACAATTTCAACTTCAAAAGTATTTTATAAAACCCTTTTGAAACATACCCAAAATCATGGCATTATATGCCTAATATCATTATAGAAGGGTTAGGAAATGATTAGGAAAGGATTGGAATTGAAACGGAATCATTTCGGGCACTTTGAAAATTTTGGACAGAACTAGGCGCACGGGTCGTGCCCCTGGACGCACGGGTCGTGCGTCCTGTTAGACCTTTTTTAAACACTGAAACAGAACCAGGCGCACGGGTCGTGCCCCTGGACACACGGGTCGTGCTCATTTGACAGCATTGCAAAAATGGCCTGTTTTATGAAAATTTGCTTTCCGATCAATCCGAAACTCGCCCCGATCGATTCCTAACTCGAAAACGGACAATACCAGGCAATATTCCAGTCCAATCAACATCGAACATTAAAACAATTCAATCAAAAACCCAATAATTACGAATTTAATCAAAACACGATATATTCCAAAATAACGTTTTCGACTCAAAATTCTTCGCAACCAAGTCACACAAAAATACATTTCAAAACGGAGTAAACCTAAACGTGAGTAAAACTCACCCTTGAAGCGAGAGTCGTTGCCGAGCCGAAATCACCGAGATGTCAAAATCACCGAATCGAACCCAACCAACACCGAACCGCTCCAACTTCGTTTCGAGCTTCGATCCTAAACATAACCCAATCACCAACACAACCTATCAATCCATAATTTCAACAAATTTCCCCCACAAACCCTCAATTTTCGAAGTCAAAGGCAAGGGGAAAAATGGAGGGAAGTCTTACCAAGTTCTTGGGTTATGATGAGGGAGGGAATATGATGAAGATGATGAATTTTGGAGGGATGGGCTTCACTCCTCTTCTTCCTTTCTCTTCTTCTTTCCTCTTCTTCTTTCTCTTCTTTTCTCTTCTTTTCTCTTCTTTTCTTTCTCTTTTCCTTCTCTGCGTATCCCTTTCCTTCTTTCCTTTCTTTCTCTTTTCCTTCTCTGCGTATCCCTTTGGTCCGAATTTGATGAGGACATAGAGCATCAAGATGCCTTGCAAAGCTTAGGAGGTCCAATAACTAGAGCAAGGGCAAGGAGAGTCCAAGAAAGTCTAGTCCAGTTCATTACCAAGGCAAATTCAAATGAGGGCAAGGAAGTAATTGCACCAAAAACCATGCTTGTCATACAAGCTATGGAGAAGGCGCTAGTTGCATGACTTAAAAGGAGTTTCTATTTTAATTGAATAAAATTGCAAGTGACCAATTGATATATTTGGGAACCATGCACTTAGTTAATTTATTTTTGGTGTGTTTAATCCACTTCAAGTGGTGTAGGAGTCACATACTCCAAGTGTGGAGATAGAGTCAATAATTGTTGGAATCAAAGAAAGGCATTCATGACAATCAAAGCCAAGGAGTTACAAGACAATAGGATTAATTCTCCAACATCTCATCAAAGGCACATTAAGGAGAGAGGAGTTACAAGACAATGGAATTTATTCTACAACATCTCATTATTAGTGCATCAAAGAGTGTAATTTCCATTATTATGTGTTTGTGTAACAACTACTAGACTTGAATTGCTTGTAATTGCTTGTAATTGAGTTTTATTACACTAGCTTAGGATTCCTATTAGCTAATTTCGAAATTAGCATAGGCTTAGGGTATTGTAATAGCTTTTGGTCTTCTTTCTTTGTAACAACAAGCACTCTCTTATTACAAATAGAGAGTGTAAGTGTAGCTGAAGTTTTAACAAAGATTTTAACAAAGATTTTAACAACATTTTGAGTTCATACTCTCTAGGTTCTGGATTGGACCAAACTTTGATCATATCAAGAACTCCTTTTCTTGTGGTGATCCTCACATTCATAGGCTTATCCTAGTCTTGGATTAGACAAGGTGGCGCCCCTTTCCTTTCATTCCATTTCTTTCACCAAATTCACACCAATTGTTAACTAGTGTGAGCATAAGTACTACTCTACAAAGACCACGAAAATTTCAAGTTTCCTTTTCCATTTTCATCCATCCTAAACCCAGAAATACAAAAACATAAGAAACAACCAGACTTTCTATTGAAAATCAAAGAAATGACCAATTTTCACAACTAGGTGGTCATCATTTGGTAATCAGAGCAAGGTTCTAGTTTGTTCAACAATTTCAAGCTTTGTGTATTGTTTTCTTTGCTTTTGAGTCCAAAAAAAAAGTATATCTGTAACACCCCGATAAATTCTAACATATAGAATCACCGAAATGCACTAAATGGCATACATCAGAGTAACTTCCTGTTATTGAAATATTGAACACATCTAAAACTTTAGATAATACAGAATAACAGGTTCTCTGAACCTCATAGACTTTATGAAAATGCTTAAGTTCCAAAACTTAAGACTTGTACATATCCTGGTGTTCAATACTCAAAACATAAAGTAGCGGAAACGATTTTACAACTTGACAATGAAAGTTATACAATCGGAACATAGAAACAATAAACGGAACAAAGGTCTAAAACACTAAACTAGGTCTTCAATGACTCCAAGAGTCACACCAGCTAACCATGCTTTACCACCTTTGCTTTCCCCTGTTTCTCTGTAAAAACCACAAATATGAAGGGTGAGATAAACATTATCTCAGTGAGTCCTATCGAGACCCCTTACAACTCTAGCGGTTCATTATGCCTTGTTTTGAACTCGTGGTCCTAAAAAGCAACCACGTGGAAATACATTCAGTTCCTGTAACCTTCATGCTCATGGCCCTCCTAGGCGACACATGAAGCATGCAATCTTTGTTCCATGTTTTTAGCATAACACCTCAGTCTACCTATTTTATAGGCATCTCTTGACCTTTTGGTGAACCCATCCCGCTATTTCTAGCAGGGGAAACATTCTTGAGTCTAGGTTTTGGGGCTCATGACTTCCCCTCCCCTAGTATGCTAACCTCTTAGGGTCGTCACCCTTTTTCCTCTTGTATTTATTATACATTTTCAGTCTGTGTACCCGCAATGGGCTGTTAGTCATTCCAGTCAAGTACCATGTACCATATCAGTCAATTTCAGTGTACAATATCAGTCAAGTATCGTGTGTTATTATCATTCTTTAACATTTGCACTCTCGCGTTCTCTAAGAGCGGTTTTCCATTTTATTCATAACACACTATTTTTCTATCGAACATGTTCAATCTCATACCATTGTTACCTTTACCTTGTTGTGGGACCTTGGGGAATGGATTGGAAGAGGATTGGAATAATTTGGAATGGATAAAAAGGTACTTTAAAATTGAGGGTCAGAAGGTCTCGCACGACCCGTGCGTATAGGTACACGACCCGTGCGTTTTTGAACAGTTTACAGAAGATTTTCAGAAAGATACGCACGACCCGTGCGACTTGGCGCACGATCCGTGCGTGATCCATTAAAATTTTATAAAGTTCCAGAGACATACGCACGACCCGTGCGACTAGGCGCACGATCCGTGCGTGTTTTAAAAACCCAGTTCCTGTCGTCTCAGAGGGAGGCGCACGACCCGTGCTCGTAGGCACACGATCCGTGCGTCTCTATCAGTTTTCCAGAAAATAGTATTTTCATGAGTAATCCATTTCGTTCCGATTCCAAAATCCCTTCCGATCGAGACCCAATCTTAATCACACATTAAAATAATATATCATAGCGTTCCAACACAATCAATCACACAACATATGACTTAAGTCACGATTCTTTGGAGAAAACGGTTTTTAAATAAATTTCCTTTCGATAACAAAAACGTGTGACCATGGTTTTCGAAAATAAACTCAGAACACAAACACAATCCCTAAGCGAGTTATAGAACTCACCCAAAGTGATGAAAATCACTCAAACGACGAATCTAGCAGCTGCCACGTTCGAGTAGCCTCACGAACCTTCTCAAATCCTATCCAACAACAACCCAGCTACCCAAGATTGACTGAACAGCAGCAAGACTCGAATTCCAGCTACCCAAATGAACTTCAAACAGGTTTGTTGCTTGGATGTGAGCCTTGGGTACTGAATATAGGACTATAACAAGGACATGCAAGCCTCTATAACTCCATTGATGGCACTTGGGCTTGAAAGTGAGGATATGGGATTTTCTGAGTTGGGGGAAGGTATCTAAGAAACTATTTATGTCAGTGAGTAGAGGAGGAAAAGCTGTGTTGAATGGTGTTCTTGGATGTTACATGCATTAAGGGTTATGAATTTCCCCTCCCTCTCCTTCTCTTCCTCTCTCTCGCAACCCTCCTCTCTTTCTCTCTATTCTCCCTCTGCTGTGTTTTGATTCAGCTTGCACAAGTGAGGTGTGTTTGCTCTATGCTAGCTGGTCACTCACTTAAGTGAGTTAAAAGACCAGAATGCCCCTTCCCTCTAATATTCTCCTAATACACACTTAACATATTATAATACCACAATCTACTGACTTAAACATAATCATTTCAATTATGTGTGACTAAAATAATATTCATTTCAACATCACGTAATTTAGTAATTATTCTAATTAATAGATTCATGCTAAACTGTTGTGCTAAATATTTTATCTATTAAATAATTTACCTTAACCTCTTTGCTAATTTAAATAATTTAAATTAGCTAATTAGGGGATGTTACAATCACCCCAACTTCTAAAATTTTGTCCTCAAAATTGACAAAACATACCTTACTCGAACAAATACGGATATTTCTCCCGCATGCTCTCCTCTACTTCCCATGTCGCTTCGTCAGGTGACGCACCGTCCCAAAGCACCTTAACAATAGGAATTGACCTCGTCCGGAGCGTTTTCTCGCCACGTTCGATGATCTTGATTGGAGTAGGCTGATAAGATAAATCCGGTCTGATGTCAATCGCTTCATAACTTAAGGGTTGATTTGGGTCATGAATATATTTCCTTAGCTGCGATACATGAAACACATCATGTAATCGGGACAATTCTGGAGGTAAGGCAATGCGATATGCTACCGGCCCAACTCGCTCGATAATCTGGAAGGGTCCGACATACCGGGGACTGAGCTTCTTCGCTCGCAAAGCAATACCGGTCCCGATGGTTGGAGAAAGTTTCAAAAAGACATGATCTCCTTCTTCGAATTCTAACGGCCTTCTTCTCTTATCCGCATAACTCTTTTGCCGACTCTGCGCGGCTTTCATCCTTTCTCTTATCTGACGGATCTTCTCCGTAGTCTCCCGGACTAAATCCGGTCCCAACAATCTCTGCTCACCTACATCCCACCGACACAATGGTGTTCTGCACTTCCTTCCATACAATGCTTCATATGGAGCCATTCCGATACTAGAATGATAACTGTTGTTATATGAGAATTCCACCAATGGAAGATGATCCTCCCATCTGCCTCCACTATCAAGTACACAAGCTCTCAACATATCTTCCAATGTCTGAATTGTCCTCTCAGTCTGCCCGTCTGTCTGAGGATGGTATGCAGTGCTAACACACACCTTTGTTCCCAACGCCATATTCAATGCTCTCCAAAATCGAGATGTAAACTTGGGATCTCGATCACAGATGATACTTGTAGGGATTCCATGCAACTTCACAATATTCTTAAGATACTCATCTCCTAACCTAGCAACCTTGTGAGTCGAACGCACTGGAATAAAATGAGCGGACTTGGTCAGGCGATCCACCACTATCCAAATAGAATCATTTCCGGCTTGGGACCGTGGCAATCCCATGACAAAATCCATAGATATGCTTTCCCATTTCCATTCAGGTACATTCAACGGTTGTAACTGGCCACCTGGCTTCCGGTGCTCTATCTTAACCTTTTGACAAGTCAAGCATCGAGACACAAACTCTGCGATATCCACTTTCATACCCGGCCACCAGTACAATTGCTTCAGATCTCGATACATCTTGGTAGACCCCAGATGTATTGAGAACTGACTCTTATGAGCCTCCTCTAAAACTTGCCTCTTCACATCCTCATCCTTCGGCACACAGATTCTGCCGTCAAAACAAATTATTCCATCACCGTCTTCGGTGTAATTCGGCAATCTCTTCTGCGATTGCAGCTCTACATCACCTTCTTGGGCTGAGCGAATCAGATTCCTCAATGAACTTGAAATCTGAATGTGACTCAACACCAACCTGTTCCTTCTTGACTTAACTCTCAAATTGAGGTCTCTGAATGATTCCAACAATGACATCTCGTGCATCATCAACTTTGCAGTATGGATAGACTTTCTGCTTAAAGCATCGGCAACAACATTAGCCTTACCAGGATGGTACTTCAATTCAAAATCATAATCCTTCAGGAATTCTACCCATCTCCTCTGCCTGTTGTTCAACTCCTTTTGGTCAAACAAATACTTGAGACTTTTGTGGTCACTAAAGACTTCGAAACAAGACCCATACAGGTAATGCCTCCAAATCTTTAGGGCAAACACAATCGCCGCCAACTCTAAATCATGAGTTGGGTAATTCTCTTCATGCGGCTTCAACTGCCTGGAGGCATAAGCAACTACTTGTCGATTCTGCATTAGGACACATCCTAAACCCTTACCAGAGGCGTCGCAATAGATTTGGAATCCTACTGACGGATCCGGAAGAATCAGGATAGGTGCAGAAGTCAAACGACCCTTCAATTCTGTGAAACAATTTTCACAGTCTGAGTCCCAAACAAACGGCTGACCCTTGCGAGTTAACCGAGTGAGTGGAAGAACCAGCTGGGAAAATCCTTGAATGAATCTTCGATAATACCCAGCTAATCCTAAGAAACTTCTTACCTCAGTAACCGTAGACGGCTGCTCCCAGTCTACCACAGCTTTGATCTTACTGAGATCCACAGCAACACCTGTCCTCGATATTACGTGGCCCAGAAACTTAACTTCTGGCATCCAAAAATCACATTTGGACGGCTTAGCATACAACTTCTTCTCTCGGAGTACGTTCAGAACAATTCGGAGATGTTGCACATGCTCCTCAATCGTCTTAGAGAACACCAAGATATCATCGATGAACACTACCACAAACTGATCCAGATAAGGATTAAAAATCCGATTCATATAATCCATGAATACAGCTGGAGCATTGGTCAAACCGAAGGGCATCACTACGAATTCATAGTGTCCATATCTCGTACGGAAAGCGGTCTTCGGGATGTCCAAAGCTCGAACCCTGATTTGGTGATAGCCGGACCTTAAATCAATCTTTGAAAATACAGAAGCTCCCCTCAACTGATCTAGCAAATCATCAATTCTCGGTAGAGGGTACTTGTTCTTGACAGTCACCTTATTCAACTGACGATAATCGATACACAATCTCATACTTCCGTCCTTCTTCTTGACAAGCAACACTGGAGCACCCCATGGTGAGGCACTCGGCCGGATGAACCGCTTGGAAATTAGCTCTTCCAGTTGAACTTTCAATTCCCTCAACTCTAATGGCGACATTCGATACGGGGCTATAGAAATAGGTCCAGTGCCTGGAACCAATTCTATAGAAAATTCCACCCCACGATCCGGAGGAAATGAAGGAACTTCATCGGGAAACACATCAAGAAATTCATTAACAACTTGCACAGAAGATAAATCCTGACCTGTCTCAGTGGATGCAGACAGCATCATGACGTAAGCTTCCGCGCCTTGGAACAGATAATTACTGGCCGACGTGAAAGAAATAACAGCTTCAGAATTTGGCGGTTGTAGCTCTATTGACTCGGAGGCGAAACCGATAGTTCGATGGAAACAATCTATAGTCACATGATTGGCCGTCATCCAACTCATGCCTAGGACAACGTCCATGCCCTTCATTGATAAACAAATGAAGTCTACTACAAAATCCCTGTCTCCAATGGATAGAAGACAATTTTCACATATTGCTTGGGTCTGAACACTACCTTCAGCAGCAGTCTTAATGGAGATTGGTTGAGGCAAAGGAGTTAAAGCAAATCCCAACCGATCGACACAAACTTGAGATATAAAACAATGGGTCGCACCCGAATCATATAAAATACTAACGGAGTTATTAAAAAGAGATCCCATACCCCTTAGTAGATTATCTGACGGTGTGACCTTCTGGGCGTCCAAGGTGTAAACTCTCCCATGAGTTGTAGTAGCAGCAGGGTTACTTCCTTGACTCTTCTCTTTCTCTGGGCAGTCCCGTGCAAAATGACCGTCTTTCTTGCAGAAATAACACTGGTTGGATCCCATCTGGCACTTACCCTGATGGTACTTTCCACAATTGGAACACGTACTGAATCTTGAGGAGTTCGATGACTGAACCTGTTTCCCTTTGTTGGAGTTGTGCCTGGGACCCGTCTGATGGTTAGATGATCCAACATTCTTCTTATTCTGATGGAATACTTTTCTGCTTGCATATAACCTCTTCAAGTCACTCTCAGCTATGTGTGCTTGTTGAACCATGGCAGCATAATTGGTATAGGCAAAAGAACTCAAACTCTGAGCAATGTCTTCCCTTAGCCCATACTTGAACCTTTCGGTTTTCCACTTGTCATTGGGAGCATACCCGGCCAAACCGAAGAATTGATATAACTCTTCAAACTTAGCCGCGTACTGACCCACAGTTGAACTTCCTTGAGTGAGAGTCAGAAACTCGTTCTCCTTGTCGAACCTCATGGCTGTTGGAAAGAACTGCTCCAAAAATACCTGCTTGAAATGTTCCCAAGTCTGGGGAGTATCCATAGTTACCATCATGGCTTTGGCATTAGTCCACCAGTTGTTAGCTTCACCTTTCAGCATATGAGTTGCCAATCTCAACTTGTCTTCATCGGTGACTTGCATAGCTACGAAAATCTTCTCGATATCATCTAGCCAATGTTGGGCTTCCATGACATCCGGTCCTCCTCTGAACTCGGACGGCTTCATTTTTAGAAATTTAGAGAAAACCCTCCTTGGGTCAACTTGAGGCTCAGGGACTTGCTGGGGCTGAGCTTGAGCATTCTGTTGCATCTGCAACATATCTTCCATCATCTTCTGTTGCCTCTCGATCACGTTCTGCATCCATGCAGAATGCGGATCAACTGGTGGGTTATTCCTCGATCCTCCTGCCATAATTCTGCAAATGATACACCAAGTATTAAGTTGATCAGTCTCAATGTCTCTTAGTATCACAAGAAGCAAGATAGCAGAGTTACTCGAGGGACAAAACCACCCTAACTGTCTAAGCCCGACTAGGTCGAACTGCTCTGATACCATAATGTAACACCCCGATAAATTCTAACATATAGAATCACCGAAATGCACTAAATGGCATACATCAGAGTAACTTCCTGTTATTGAAATATTGAACACATCTAAAACTTTAGATAATACATTATAACTGGTTCTCTGAACCTCATAGACTTTATGAAAATGCTTAAGTTCCAAAACTTAAGACTTGTACATATCCTGGTGTTCAATACTCAAAACATAAAGTAGCGGAAACGATTTTACAACTTGACAATGAAAGTTATACAATCGGAACATAGAAACAATAAACGGAACAAAGGTCTAAAACATTAAACTAGGTCTTCAATGACTCCAAGAGTCACACCAGCTAACCATGCTTTACCACCTTTGCTTTCCCCTGTTTCTCTGTAAAAACCACAAATATGAAGGGTGAGATAAACATTATCTCAGTGAGTCCTATCGAGACCCCTTACAACTCTAGCGGTTCATTATGCCTTGTTTTGAACTCGTGGTCCTAAAAAGCAACCACGTGGAAATACATTCAGTTCCTGTAACCATCATGCTCATGGCCCTCCTAGGCGACACATGAAGCATGCAATCTTTGTTCCATGTTTTTAGCATAACACCTCAGTCTACCTATTTTATAGGCATCTCTTGACCTTTTGGTGAACCCATCCTGCTATTTCTAGCAGGGGAAACATTCTTGAGTCTAGGTTTTGGGGCTCATGACTTCCCCTCCCCTAGTATGCTAACCTCTTAGGGTCGTCACCCTTTTTCCTCTTGTATTTATTATACATTTTCAGTCTGTGTACCCGCAATGGGCTGTTAGTCATTCCAGTCAAGTACCATGTACCATATCAGTCAATTTCAGTGTACAATATCAGTCAAGTATCGTGTGTTAGTATCATTCTTTAACATTTGCACTCTCGCGTTCTCTAAGAGCGGTTTTCCATTTTATTCATAACACACTATTTTTCTATCGAACATGTTCAATCTCATACCATTGTTACCTTTACCTTGTTGTGGGACCTTGGGGAATGGATTGGAAGAGGATTGGAATCATTTGGAATGGATAAAAAGGTACTTTAAAATTGAGGGTCAGAAGGTCTCGCACGACCCGTGCGTATAGGTACACGACCCGTGCGTTTTTGAACAGTTTACAGAAGATTTTCAGAAAGATACGCACGACCCGTGCGACTTGGCGCACGATCCGTGCGTGATCCATTAAAATTTTATAAAGTTCCAGAGACATACGCACGACCCGTGCGACTAGGCGCACGATCCGTGCGTGTTTTAAAAACCCAGTTCCTGTCGTATCAGAGGGAGGCGCACGACCCGTGCTCGTAGGCACACGATCCGTGCGTCTCTATCAATTTTCCAGAAAATAGTATTTTCATGAGTAATCCATTTCGTTCCGATTCCAAAATCCCTTCCGATTGAGACCCAATCTTAATCACACATTAAAATAATATATCATAGCGTTCCAACACAATCAATCACACAACATATGACTTAAGTCACGATTCTTTGGAGAAAACAGTTTTTAAATAAATTTCCTTTCGATAACAAAAACGTGTGACCATGGTTTTCGAAAATAAACTCAGAACACAAACACAATCCCTAAGCGAGTTATAGAACTCACCCGAAGTGATGAAAATCACTCAAACGACGAATCTAGCAGCTGCCACGTTCGAGTAGCCTCACGAACCTTCTCAAATCCTATCCAACAACAACCCAGCTACCCAAGATTGACTGAACAGCAGCAAGACTCGAATTCCAGCTACCCAAATGAACTTCAAACAGGTTTGTTGCTTGGATGTGAGCCTTGGGTACTGAATATAGGACTATAACAAGGACATGCAAGCCTCTATAACTCCATTGATGGCACTTGGGCTTGAAAGTGAGGATATGGGATTTTCTGAGTTGGGGGAAGGTATCTAAGAAACTATTTATGTCAGTGAGTAGAGGAGGAAAAGCTGTGTTGAATGGTGTTCTTGGATGTTACATGCATTAAGGGTTATGAATTTCCCCTCCCTCTCCTTCTCTTCCTCTCTCTCGCAACCCTCCTCTCTTTCTCTCTATTCTCCCTCTGCTGTGTTTTGATTCAGCTTGCACAAGTGAGGTGTGTTTGCTCTATGCTAGCTGGTCACTCACTTAAGTGAGTTAAAAGACCAGAATGCCCCTTCCCTCTAATATTCTCCTAATACACACTTAACATATTATAATACCACAATCTACTGACTTAAACATAATCATTTCAATTATGTATGACTAAAATAATATTCATTTCAACATCACGTAATTTAGTAATTATGCTAATTAATAGATTCATGCTAAACTGTTGTGCTAAATATTTTATCTATTAAATAATTTACCTTAACCTCTTTGCTAATTTAAATAATTTAAATTAGCTAATTAGGGGATGTTACAATATCAAAAAAAAAAAAAACAAATTCTGGTTGTTTGTCTTCCCTAGCCTAAATTTTCCTTTCTTCTTCTAATCCTTTAAACTTTGTTTTCCAAGACTTTGTTTTTTTTTCCTTCCAAAGCTTTTTGTGTGTGTGGATTATTATTTGAAATTGTTTTCTTTGTTTTGATCATTTTTCTGGTTTCTTTAAAGAACTGTGAGAGTTATGGATGCTCAAAATCGTTTACTTTTTGATGCCCTCACGGCAAAAATGAGAGAACTTTTGAAAGAGGAAGTGGAAGGTATACAGGAGAGAATTGATCAATTAGAAAATAGACAAAATAATAGTGATGAGGAGGGTCGGAGGAGAAGACGTGATGAACCTAGAGAAGATAGGTTGGGTGGTATAAAAATTAAAGTACCACAGTTTGTTGGGAAAAATGATGCTGATGTGTATTTGGAATGGGAGACCAAAATTGAACAAATTTTTTCCTGTAGCAATTACACTAATCTTCAAAAAGTGCAGGTTGCTTCTATTGAATTTACATATTATGCTTTGGTGTGGTGGGACCAATTGACGAAGGAGAGGAGAAGGCACGATGAGCCAGCCATTGCCACATGGGAGGAGATGAAGAGGCTCATGAGGAAGAGATTCATTCCATCATACTACAACAGAGAGTTGCACAACAAATTACAGCGACTCACCCAAGGCAACAAAAGTGTTGATGAGTACTATAAGGAGATGGAGGTGGCGAAAATTAGAGCAAATGTGGAGGAGGATGAAGAAGCAACCATGGCCAGATTCTTGCATGGTCTAAATCGTGATATTAGTGACATAGTGGAACTACAACACTATGTTCAAATAGACGATTTGGTTCATCAAGCCACAAAAATAGAACAACAACTCAAGAGGAAGGGCCAAATAAGAAGAAGCTCAACTACTTCCAATTCGCAAAATTGGAAGAGCAGTGTTAAGAGTGAAGGAAGTTCATCATCCAAAGAAACCACGACTGACCCAAAAGGTAAAAACACTACAACTAGTCCTTCTCAAGTTGTTTCAACTAATCGGGTTGTCAAGTGTTTCAAGTGCCAAGGTTTAGGACACATAGCTTCACAGTGTCCTACCAAAAGAGTTATGCTTTTAGAGGAGGTTACAGAGGAGGATGAAAGGGATGAAGAGTATGAAGGGGATTTGGAGGAGGAGGAGACCCAAATGCCTAGTGGAGAGTTACTTATGATGAGAAGGTTGTTGGAGGTCGTTGTAAAGGAGGAGGATACAACACAAAGGGAGAACATATTTCACTCAAGGTGCCACGTACAAGGCAAGGTATGTTCCCTTATTATTGATGGTGGGAGTTGTACCAATGTTGCTAGCACAAGGTTGGTTTCTAAGCTTCAACTAGAAACTAAACCACATCCCAAACCATATAGACTTCAATGGCTTGTCAATGATATTGAAATGATTGTTGATAAGATAGTAGAAATTTCTTTTTCAATTGGTGTGTATGAGGATGTGGCTGTTTGTGATGTAGTTCATATGGAGGCTAGCCATCTCTTGTTAGGAAGGCCTTGGCAATTTGATAAAAATGTCAATCATGAAGGGCGTACCAACAAGTACTCTTTTGTTCATCGTGGAAAATGTATTGTATTGGCTCCTTTGAGTCCAAGTGAGGTGAGAGATGATCAAAAAGTATTGAGAGAAAAATATGAAAAAGAAAAAGAAAAAGAAGAAAAGATCGCCAAAGAAAAAGAGAAAAAAGAGTGCAAAAAAAAATATTGATGAAAAAAAAGAAAGTTTGATGGCGACAAAAGGGGAGGTTAAAAGTGCTATTCTTGCAAGTCAGCCCCTATATTTGCTTTTTAGCAAAGAGGTGGCTTTGCTAGAAAATTTATCTAACACTCAAGAAATGTCAAGTTGCATAAATTCTCTTTTGCAGGAATTTGAGGAATTGTTCCCTAAGGAGGTACCAAGTGGGTTACCACCTTTGAGAGGGATTGAGCACCACATTGACCTCGTTAACCACTCGAACAATCCCCGTAATCACGAACACGCTCCTAGTGCCTCCGCATCTGGACTCGATGGGTCCCACATGCACCACCAGTAACTAAGTCAATCATCCTCGCTACTGGGCCCCACTTTAGTATATCGGACTGATGGCGTTCGAGACTTCGGCGAACCGAACTCAATTTGATGAACCACATTTCCAGCATTCTTCTTTCTGTTTTCCAGAATCAAGGAGCAGTTTTGAAACAGAGTTATCTCAGTCAATCCGTAACCAAATCTACTCAAATCAGTGCCCATTTTGAAGATAATTTTGTCTTCTTTCTGATGATCAAATTTTCACACGCATGCATCCAGAGGTTTGGGAGATATCACCAAAACAAGATGACTAGTCCAGGACAGTGCTTGATCCTGAATCCGAAATTTGGGAACATGATATCTCCTTCATTTCTCCATGAAATCGTACGATTCTTGTGCCCAAAATGAAGAGCATCGTGTCTAGTTTCCAGAGGGACAAGAATCACAATCATCGGAGCTTTGTACAGTGAGATACGATGAAAACAATGAAGATAGGTAAAACGGGTTTTACCCAGAATTTCTGTTCAACTTGGATCATCAACCCCAAATCAATTGCAACTACGAATTTGGGCTTTAATCTTCTGTACCAGCAACATTACAACCTTCAGACACTTCCTAATCCACGAAATGTGTCCAGATGCACTTCTCCTCTAGCTCATAGTGAACATGCAAGGCTTCATGAGTAACAAAACTCCATTTCTTCAAGCTTGGGGCTTCAAATTTCGAAAATGGTAATATGCAAGGGAGGATGAGAGAGCTTCAGAAATTAGTATCACTAGAGAGGAATTCGAAAATAGGAAAGGATGGGCTATCTACCACTTGCATGCATCCAGAATTCTAGAAGATCTCTCCACCCCTTCTTCTTATATCCCCCCTCTCTCTCCCTATTCTCTTGAGTTTTTATTTTTCTGTTTTGCTTCCTTCTTTCTTTTCAGCTGGAAGTGTTAGGATGTTGTGGCTAATGTTGGTTCAGCTGAGTGAGAGTGGGAGGGGCTGAGGGCTTAAGTTGTGGTGAAATGACCAACTTGCCCTTGGCCCATCTAAGTCATGGTTTGGAGGCTAAAACCCCAATAATCTTATGGCTTTTCGCTCGGCATAGGTTTTCTCGACTAATCCTCATTCGAGTCGAGACTAACTTCTCACTCAATTGATACGTCTTCGATGTGAGGCGAAATGACGATTTTACCCTTCCGCTGAATTGTTTAATTAAATTATGACTAAGCCACAATTAAATGTAGAGTAGGATTTCTTTGGACTTTTCCTCGACTATTAATCCCCGAGACACGACCAATTATTCCCACAAATAATTTCTCGGTCTTAGGCATCATAGTACGAGTCTTTAAAAATTAGGGATGTTACAATCACCCCAACTTTTAAAAATTTTGTCCTCAAAATTGACAAGACGAACCTTAAGCGAAAAGATATTGATATCGGGTCATCATGTCCTTTTCCAATTCCCGAGTAGCCTCTTCGACTGAGAAGCCTTTCCAGACTATCGTGATAATTGGAATAGTCCTTGACCTCAATGTCTTCACGCCACGCCCTAGGAGATGACTAGGATAAGGTTGGAATGATAAATCTGGTCGAAGATCGATCGTTTCAACGCTCAACGGCTGAAGTGGATCGGGAATACATTTTCTCAACTGAGACACGTGAAAGACATCATGAAGATATAGACTTTCTTCAGAAATTTACTATTCTGATCTCTTGAAAGCTGGCACGAATTGTTATGGACAATGGAATGCATACAATCTGTTGAGGACACGAACTCATAGTTATGGTATCCACACATCCTGCACTATCGAAGTCAGGAACTCGGAGGGTTTCGGCCTAGCCGTTACTTGAATTGGAACGAAACGATGACTTTAAGAGAATTTCTTTGGAATCAAACCATACGGTATCCAGAAGAAAAGTTTTCTTCTCTTCCCGAGTTACGCTCACATAAGCGCTTGACTCATCTTACTAAAAATCTCGACTGGAGCAAACAGAGTTATTTTTATAAAGAGTTTGACTCTCAGTCCAATTGAACGTAGAAAATACTTTTTCTTGTAACATGACCAAGAAATAAAAAAATAATAGTGATATTTTCTTTCATTGAATCCTTTCAGAACTTGAACGTATAAATAGGTTCGTTTGAATAAAATTCTTTTCCAAAACTTGAAAACACAATCGTGTTACTTTGATGAAAATTCTTTTCAGTGGGGTTTTCCAATAACAATAGCTTGAAAAACACGACTATACAAAACGATAATTCACCCCAACTTATAAATGACCTTACTCGATGCACGACGTTTCAACAAAGCGGAATCTCGTTCTCAAATTTTTTTTTTTTAAAATTTGCAAGTTCGAAAGTGAGAATAAAGGTGTTATTTTGTTGGAGTCAAACATTTGTGCGATCAAAATCTCGCAAACTTTTATTGTGCTTGAGTTAGGTTCCGTTAAAACAAAAATAATTAGGTTCGTTCGAGGAAGGGATCGGGAAGGATATTGAGCCAAAAAGAAAACGGGTTTTTGCTTTAAAAATTCTTCTCAAGCCGCTATTCCACTCGATTCAATTCACTTCCGTTCAATTCCTTTCTTGAATCGGTCCAAGACAAAACTTCGAGATTAAAAGCAAAGGTTCGTGTTTCATGATGAAAAATAGACACGACTTGATCGTCTCAAGAGACTACACAAAGGTTATAGAGTTCACTATCAAGGACTCATGTGTCCTACCGTCACTGTCCAATCATTTAGTCTCCGACCGACATACGGTTCATCCTCAATCACTCTACCATCGAACGGTGTAGAAGGTGAAAAGGTAAAAACACTATAGGTACTCAACTCATTGGATTCTTAGAAAAGCATCGTGTGCTGGACCACAATCGGACAATTCCGAATTCTCAGCACATACTTGATTTATCGACATTTAACCATAGGTCAATAGAATGGAGAATTAGCATTGACCCATCCGATGGATCAAAGTCACAACAACTTACTGTTGATCTTAACGAATTCAAGATTAACGATTGGAGTTTCACTTTAGTAGCGGAAGCATAAATGTTATAACATTCGAAGGATGATTTCCCAAACATGGCTTTTTCGGAGTTTTCTAAGTCAACGACTTGTCCAATTTCAGCGTTCTTCCTAAATCAACTAGGCTTGAACTTTGATACCTATCTTTCATAGATTCTTGATCACTCAGATCCTAAGGAGATGCAATTTCGATATTAGGATTCTTACTAAGATGACATAAGGCTTTCTTTAGAAGTTACGATTTAGTGTCATCCTATGAAATCCTTGGTTTCTCGATTAACTTCATTGTAGTAATTATTCTCGGATTAGTCACGAAATTGAAATTGTGATGGCACCAGGGGATTTTGAAAACAAAAATTATTTCGGGAATCACACGAGCACACCATAAGTGTCTTCGTATTGATTCGTTGAATTTATCATTTAGAACTTTCCTTGGTCCAGCCTCTTTCCGAACTTCCGCGACTATCCAGACATAATTATTACATTACATTAATCAATATAGCTTCAGAACAGGTTCTAGAAGTCTAAACTAACTGATTGGAGATCCTTTTACCAATTTCCCGAATAACAGGGAGGTCCACATTCCACGAATGTTTAGAGTTTACGGTTCAGATTCCAAAACAGAGGTACAATTCAAAATACAATTGAAGATACGGTTCACAACCCATTCATCGGTGTAGATAATTTCGTTAGCTTTCCAACGCCTCTCGGAACATAAAAATCGGAGTTCCGGAACAGGAGTTACGAACAAATGAGTCGGAAGACTAACGAGAATTTCTCACAGACCGTGATCGAAATGCTTCTAGCAGCGGATTGAAATAAGGTTACTTCTACCGATTCCACATACCGATCTGCTTTGAAGGATTTGATTCACAATTCCCGATCGGAACTTAACCTGATCGGTACCTTGTGATTCTGCTACACAATATTGATGAGGGACAATCTTTATTCGGTGGGCTTTATCACCTAGCACAGGGTGACTTCGAAGAAGAATAAACGGGATCTGCATTTGGAACTGTCTGAAGGGACTTTCTCCACTGCTACCTAGACTGGGATTGACTGACACCAGAAGGTAACATTTACGGTGAAAATAATATTTCGATAACTAATAGGCTGACTAATCAATGGTCAGGGTTTTGGGTGTTAACTAATCTGATAGCTTTCAGTACTCTGACATTGTTTTTGCCCAAAGGCTTCTCTTGATTTGTACCTCTCGATAAGATCTACGACGTTTCATGCCACGACTCACAGCCGCATCCGATTCGTTTACTGAACAGCCGCCCACAGTTTCCTCGAACCATCGCGGATGCCCATCATTGTTTCCAAATGTAATATGCAGCCCTCTGCTGCCGTTGCACGTTCTGATGAAACGAGAAGGCTGAGAATTCTATGGTGTAAGGTCTCGGACATTTTCGGGGCTGAGGCAACTATCTGTCATAATTTTCAGTAACTTACATGAAACATTGAGTGGATCCTGACTCAATACGTCACATAATATACTAAAAAGGTCTAACACATACTTGTCTAAGTCCCTAGCTGACTCGATCCTATACTCTCGACCCGAGAGTCACTAAGTCCGACAAGGCCGAACCGCTCTGATACCAAATGTAACACCCCGGTATTTCTTTAACAAAGAAATACCTAAATATACAATTTGGTACAAATCAGAGTATAAAAATTCCTGTTCAGATAATACATCTTTACAAGAAACAGCGGAAACTAATAAATAAAATAATACAAGCTCGAGTCATACGACCGAATACAGAGACAACTACAGAAGAACAAGGACAATAATAAATGAATCAATCTTCAATCTTCTCATCGAACCCGACAACCAACTGTGCTGCCTTCTGTCCTTATAACCTGTTCTCTGTAAAAACAACAAATATGGATTGGGTGAGACAACTTGTCTCAGTGAGTCCTACCGTGCCCCCTCACCGACACTCGGTTCAATTATTAAACCGTTAACAATCATATTGATAACGAACACGTTACAGCGAATTGTTAATCGTGAACCTTGCCACAAATCTCAACAAGTCGAGTCCAATCAAACAAGTCTTTATGTTTTATGAGGAACAGCCGGTTGTGAATAACCACGAATACCGGAGAATTATATTTGTTGATTAGTGTACCAGCGGCGAAACTCCACTCATCCCGGCACACAATCATTTAATTAATTTGTTTAGTGTAATCCGACGGCGACACCCGCTCATCCCGGCACACTAATACCTTATTATTCAATTGTTTAGTATAATCCGACGGCGAACCCCGCTCATCCCGGAAACCCGTGAGTTGACCACGCCAAAACACATACAGGGCTTAGATAAGGGGTCATGACTACCCTCTCTAGTATACTACTTGTCAGGTCGTCACCCAACGAACGATATATACGACAATACATATCAACGATCACCAAAGGATCAAACATAAGCTTATGATACATGTTCCATTTCATTTCATAATCCGTTTATGAAGAGTTCTATTAACTTCCAGAATTATAATCAATTCCAGGTCTTATATCCATATATAAGTTCAGCCCAACCATTACTCGGTGTGCTCACACGAAATCTAGGATTTTCGTTCTCGACCAAAATAGGTTTCAAGACTCTTTTTCAAAAATATAGTTTGAACGGTTTGAAACTAGGTTTTCAATAGGTTGGTAGCTTTAAAATAGTTTGAGGAAGGGATTAGGAAAGGTTCGGGATTGAACGGAGCGTTGAAACGAGAAAAACGGAATTACGCATCAAAAGGGTCACAGTGGCGCGCGGCGCGCAACCCACGCGTGACTGGCGCGCGACTTGACAGAAGCACAGCCCAGAATCACGCACGGCGCGCGACTCCCGCGTGAACGGCGCGCGAATGGACAGAACCCAAAGTCAAGAGTGGCGCGCGGCGCGCGACCTGCGCGCGAATGGCGCGCGAGTGGACAGAACCACCAGTCTGATGCTCAACTCAAAATTTTCTCACTTTCGTTCTCCGTTCGCTCTCGATTCGATTCCTAATTTCCGTTCCACCTGAAACCCAGGAAAATTGGCAATATTCCAGAGTACATTTCGAATGCAAAAACATTGTCAAAATCGTTTCAATTCGCTTATGATTCTCAAAACCGTAAAATGTCAATTTCTCCAAAACTCAGAATTTTGTTTTCAAACACCTTAAAGGATCGGTTTCCAGTAAAATTTCAGAATATAATAAGGTTCAAAACATTCAATTTATTCCCCTAATCGTGAGTAGAACTCACCCGGTTGACGATTCCCGAGAAGTCGCGTCCTCGCTCGAACAACCGAACCGTTAACCACTCGAACAATCCCCGTAATCACGAACACGCTCCTAGTGCCTCCGCATCTGGACTCGATGGGTCCCACATGCACCACCAGTAACTAAGTCAATCATCCTCGCTACTGGGCCCCACTTTAGTATATCGGACTGATGGCGTTCGAGACTTCGGCGAACCGAACTCAATTTGATGAACCACATTTCCAGCATTCTTCTTTCTGTTTTCCAGAATCAAGGAGCAGTTTTGAAACAGAGTTATCTCAGTCAATCCGTAACCAAATCTACTCAAATCAGTGCCCATTTTGAAGATAATTTTGTCTTCTTTCTGATGATCAAATTTTCACACGCATGCATCCAGAGGTTTGGGAGATATCACCAAAACAAGATGACTGGTCCAGGACAGTGCTTGATACTGAATCCCAAACTTGGGAACATGATATCTCCTTCATTTCTCCATGAAATCGTACGATTCTTGTGCCCAAAATGAAGAGCTTCGTGTCTAGTTTCCAGAGGGACAAGAATCACAATCATCGGAGCTTTGTACAGTGAGATACGATGAAAACAATGAAGATAGGTAAAACGGGTTTTACCCAGAATTTCTGTTCAACTTGGATCATCAACCCCAAATCAATTGCAACTACGAATTTGGGCTTTAATCTTCTGTACCAGCAACATTACAACCTTCAGACACTTCCTAATCCACGAAATGTGTCCAGATGCACTTCTCCTCTAGCTCATAGTGAACATGCAAGGCTTCATGAGTAACAAAACTCCATTTCTTCAAGCTTGGGGCTTCAAATTTCGAAAATGGTAATATGCAAGGGAGGATGAGAGAGCTTCAGAAATTAGTATCACTAGAGAGGAATTCGAAAATAGGAAAGGATGGGCTATCTACCACTTGCATGCATCCAGAATTCTAGAAGATCTCTCCACCCCTTCTTCTTATATCCCCCCTCTCTCTCCCTATTCTCTTGAGTTTTTATTTTTCTGTTTTGCTTCCTTCTTTCTTTTCAGCTGGAAGTGTTAGGATGTTGTGGCTAATGTTGGTTCAGCTGAGTGAGAGTGGGAGGGGCTGAGGGCTTAAGTTGTGGTGAAATGACCAACTTGCCCTTGGCCCATCTAAGTCATGGTTTGGAGGCTAAAACCCCAATAATCTTATGGCTTTCCGCTCGGCATAGGTTTTCTCGACTAATCCTCATTCGAGTCGAGACTAACTTCTCACTCAATTGATACGTCTTCGATGTGGGGCGAAATGACGATTTTACCCTTCCGCTGAATTGTTTAATTAAATTATGACTAAGCCACAATTAAACGTAGAGTAAGATTTCGTTGGACTTTTCCTCGACTATTAATCCCCGAGACACGACCAATTATTCCCACAAATAATTTCTCGGTCTTAGGCATCATAGTACGAGTCTTTAAAAATTAGGGATGTTACAAACCCACAACAAACACAAGAGATACAAAAACAAGTGGCTGAGTTGGTAAGTAAAGGTTGGGTAAGAGAAAGCTTAAGCCCATGTGCTGTCCCTGTTATTTTAGTTCCAAAAAAAGATGGTAGTTGGAGAATGTGCACTGATTGTAGGGCTGTTAACAATATCACCGTCAAGTATAGGCACCCAATACCTAGGTTAGATGACTTGCTTGATGAATTGTTTGGTGCATGTTTATTTTCCAAAATTGATTTGAAAAGTGGATATCATCAAATTAGGATAAGAGAAGGGGATGAGTGGAAAACTGCTTTCAAAACTAAATATGGTTTATATGAATGGTTAGTTATGCCTTTTGGCTTAACTAATGCACCTAGCACTTTCATGAGATTAATGAACCATGTTTTGAGGGAATTTTTGGGAAAATATGTTGTTGTATATTTTGATGATATCTTGATATATAGCAAAAATTTAGAGGACCATTGCATTCATCTAAGGGCTGTTTTAAATGTGCTAAGAAAAGAAATCTTATTTGCAAACTTGGAAAAATGTGTTTTTTGCACGGATCAAGTTGTTTTCCTAGGTTTTGTCATAAGCTCTCAAGGAGTACATGTGGATGAAGCAAAGGTGAAGGCAATCCAAGAGTGGCCAATGCCCAAAAGTGTGACTGGGGTAAGAAGTTTTCATGGTTTAGCAAATTTCTATAGGAGGTTTGTCAAGGACTTTAGTACTATTGCTGCACCTCTTAATGAAATTGTTAAAAAAGAAATCGGTTTTAAATGGGGTGAGAAACAAGAACAAGCTTTTTCTATCCTTAAAGAAAAGGTCACCCAAGCACCAATTCTAGCATTGCCTAATTTTTTAAAATCTTTTGAAATTGAGTGTGATGCTTCCAATGTGGGAATTGGGGCTGTTTTGATGTAAGAAGGTCATCCAATTGCTTATTTTAGTGAGAAATTAAAAGGGGCTGCCCTAAATTACTCAACTTATGATAAGGAATTGTATGCCTTAGTAAGGGCATTGCAAACATGGCAACATTACTTGCTGCCCAAAGAATTTGTCATTCATAGTGATCATGAGTCCTTGAAGTATCTAAAAGGACAAGGTAAGTTGAACAAGAGGCATGCTAAATGGGTCGAATTTTTGGAGCAATTTCCTTATGTGATTAAGCATAAGAAGGGTAAAGCCAATGTTGTGGCTGATGCATTGTCAAGAAGGTACGCCTTACTCTCTACCCTTGAAAGTAAAATTTTTGGTCTTGAACACATTAAGGAATTGTATCAGCATGATCTTGATTTTTCTGTTAAATATGCTGAATGTGTGCATGCTGCCCATAATGGATTTTTTAGGCACAATGATTATTTGTTTAAAGAAAAAAGGTTGTGTGTGCCAAAAGGATCCATTAGAGAGCTCTTAGTCAAAGAGGCGCATGAGGGGGGCTTAATGGGACATTTTGGTGTTCCTAAAACTTTGGAAATTTTGAAAGAGCATTTTTATTGGCCTCACATGAAAGTTGATGTGCAAAAATATTGTGAAAGATGCATTGTTTGCAAGAGGGCCAAATCCAAAGTTATGCCCCATGGCTTATATACTCCATTGCCTGTTCCTGAACACCCTTGGATTGACCTTTCCATGGACTTTGTCTTAGGCTTACCTAGAACAAAGAATGGGAAAGACTCTATTTTTTTGTTGTGGACAGGTTCTCAAAGATGGCGCATTTTATTCCATGCAAAAAGGCAGATGATGCTTGCCATGTTGCTGACTTGTTTTTCAAAGAAGTGGTGCGCCTACATGGCTTACCAAAAAGCATAGTGTCCGACCGAGACACTAAATTTTTAAGCCACTTCTGGAGGACTTTGTGGGGTAAGGTGGGAACTAAGTTACTATTCTCTACAACTTGTCATCCTTAAACTGATGGGCAAACTGAGGTAGTAAACCGAACTCTCTCTACTCTTTTAAGGGCTGTGCTTTCAAAGAACTTGAAAATGTGGGAAACATGGCTGCCACATGTTGAATTTGCTTATAATAGGGTCGTCCATAGTACCACAAATCACTCACCATTTGAGATTGTGTATGGTTATAATCCTTTAACTCCTCTTGATCTTTTACCATTACCTAACACATCTCTTTTGAAGCATAAAGATGGCAAGGCCAAAGTTGAATTTGTTAGGAATTTGCATGAGAAAATCAAAATGCAAATTGAAAAGAAAAATGAGGGCTATGCCAAAAATGCCAATAAAGGGCGCAAACAAGTTATCTTTGAACCCGGGGATTGGGTTTGGGTTCATATGAGGAAAGAAAGGTTTCCAACACAGAGGAAATCCAAACTAATGCCTAGGGGTGATGGTCCTTTTCAAGTGGTTGCCAAAGTGAATAATAATGCATATAAAGTGAACCTACCCGGTGAGTATGGTGTTAGTGCCACTTTTAATGTTGCTGACTTATCTCCTTTTGATGCAGGTGATGAAGATTTCAATTCGAGGTCGAATTCTTCTCAAGAGGGAGGGAATGATGAGGACATAGAGCATCAAGATGCCTTGCAAAGCTTAGGAGGTCCAATAACTAGAGAAAGGGCAAGGAGAGTCCAAGAAATTCTAGTCCAGTTCATCACCAAGGCAAATTCAAATGAGGGCAAGGAAGTAATTGCACCAAAAACCATGCTTGTCATACAAGCTATGGAGAAGGCGCTAGTTGCATGACTTAAAAGGAGTTTCTATTTTAATTGAATAAAATTGCATGTGACCAATTGATATATTTGGGAACCATGCACTTAGTTAATTTATTTTTGGTGTGTTTAATCCACTTCAAGTGGTGTAGGAGTCACATACTCCAAGTGTGGAGATAGAGTCAATAATTGTTGGAATCAAAGAAAGGCATTCATGACAATCAAAGCCAAGGAGTTACAAGACAATAGGATTAATTCTCCAACATCTCATCAAAGGCACATTAAGGAGAGAGGAGTTACAAGACAATGGAATTTATTCTACAACATCTCATTATTAGTGCATCAAAGAGTGTAATTTCCATTATTATGTGTTTGTGTAACAACTCCTAGACTTGAATTGCTTGTAATTGCTTGTAAGTGAGTTTTATTACACTAGCTTAGGATTCCTATTAGCTGATTTCGAAATTAGCATAGGCTTAGGGTATTGTAATAGCTTTTGGTCTTCTTTCTTTGTAACAACAAGCACTCTCTTATTACAAATAGAGCGTGTAAGTGTAGCTGAAGTTTTAACAAAGATTTTAACAACATTTTGAGTTCATACTCTCTAGGTTCTGGATTGGACCAAACTTTGATCATATCAAGAACTCCTTTTCTTGTGGTGATCCTCACATTCATAGGCTTATCCTAGTCTTGGATTAGACAAGGTGGCGCCCATTTCCTTTCATTCCAATTCTTTCACCAAATTCACACCAATTGTTAACTAGTGTGAGCATAAGTACTACTCTACAAAGACCACGAAAATTTCAAGTTTCCTTTTCCATTTTCTTCCATCCTAAACCCAAAAATACAAAAACATAAGAAACAACCAGACTTTCTATTGAAAATCAAAGAAATGACCAATTTTCACAACAAGGTGGTCATCATTTGGTAATCAGAGCAAGGTTCTAGTTTGTTCAACAATTTCAAGCTTTGTGTATTGTCTTCTTTGCTTTTGAGTCAAAAAAAAAAATATATCAAAAAAAAAAAAAATTCTGGTTGTTTGTCTTCCCTAGCCTAAATTTTCCTTTCTTCTTCTAATCCTTTAAACTTTGTTTTCCAAGACTTTGTTTTTTTTTCCTTCCAAAGCTTTTTGTGTGTGTGGATTATTATTTGAAATTGTTTTCTTTGTTTTGATCATTTTTCTGGTTTCTTTAAAGAACTGTGAGAGTTATGGATGCTCAAAATCGTTTACTTTTTGATGCCCTCACGGCAAAAATGAGAGAACTTTTGAAAGAGGGAGTGGAAGGTATACAGGAGAGAATTGATCAATTAGAAAATAGACAAAATAATAGTGATGAGGAGGGTCGGAGGAGAAGACGTGATGAACCTAGAGAAGATAGGTTGGGTGGTATAAAAATTAAAGTACCACAGTTTGTTGGGAAAAATGATGCTGATGTGTATTTGGAATGGGAGACCAAAATTGAACAAATTTTTTCCTGTAGCAATTACACTGATCTTCAAAAAGTGCAGGTTGCTTCTATTGAGTTTACATATTATGCTTTGGTGTGGTGGGACCAATTGACGAAGGAGAGGAGAAGGCACGATGAGCCAGCCATTGCCACATGGGAGGAGATGAAGAGGCTCATGAGGAAGAGATTCATTCCATCATACTACAACAGAGAGTTGCACAACAAATTACAGCGACTCACCCAAGGCAACAAAAGTGTTGATGAGTACTATAAGGAGATGGAGGTGGCGAAAATTAGAGCAAATGTGGAGGAGGATGAAGAAGCAACCATGGCCAGATTCTTGCATGGTCTAAATCGTGATATTAGTGACATAGTGGAACTACAACACTATGTTCAAATAGACGATTTGGTTCATCAAGCCACAAAAATAGAACAACAACTCAAGAGGAAGGGTCAAATAAGAAGAAGCTCAACTACTTCCAATTCGCAAAATTGGAAGAGCAGTGTTAAGAGTGAAGGAAGTTCATCATCCAAAGAAACCACGGCTGATCCAAAAGGTAAAAACACTACAACGAGTCCTTCTCAAGTTGTTTCAACTAATCGGGTTGTCAAGTGTTTCAAGTGCCAAGGTTTAGGACACATAGCTTCACAGTGCCCTACCAAAAGAGTTATGCTTTTAGAGGAGGTTATAGAGGAGGATGAAAGGGATGAAGAGTATGAAGGGGATTTGGAGGAGGAGGAGACCCAAATGCCTAGTGGAGAGTTACTAATGATGAGAAGGTTGTTGGAGGTCGTTGTAAAGGAGGAGGATACAACACAAAGGGAGAACATATTTCACTCAAGGTGCCTCGTACAAGGCAAGGTATGTTCCCTTATTATTGATGGTGGGAGTTGTACCAATGTTGCTAGCACAAGGTTGGTTTCTAAGCTTCAACTAGAAACTAAACCACATCCCAAACCATATAGACTTCAATGGCTTGTCAATGATATTGAAATGATTGTTGATAAGATAGTAGAAATTTCTTTTTCAATTGGTGTGTATGAGGATGTGGCTGTTTGTGATGTAGTTCATATGGAGGCTAGCCATCTCTTGTTAGGAAGGCCTTGGCAATTTGATAAAAATGCCAATCATGAAGGGCGTACCAACAAGTACTCTTTTGTTCATCGTGGAAAATGTATTGTATTGGCTCCTTTGAGTCCAAGTGAGGTGAGAGATGATCAAAAAGTATTGAGAGAAAAATATGAAAAAGAAAAAGAAAAAGAAAAAGAAGAAAAGATCGCCAAAGAAAAAGAGAGAAAAAAGAGTGCAAAAAAAATTTTGATGAAAAAAAAGAAAGTTTGATGGCGACAAAATGGGAGGTTAAAAGTGCTATTCTTGCAAGTCAGCCCCTATATTTGCTTTTTAGCAAAGAGGTGGCTTTGCTAGAAAATTTATCTAACACTCAAGAAATGCCAAGTTGCATAAATTCTATTTTGCAGGAATTTGAGGAATTGTTCCCTAAGGAGGTACCAAGTGGGTTACCACCTTTGAGAGGGATTGAGCACCACATTGACCTCGTTCCAGGGGCCGCTTTGCCTAATAGGCCAGCCTACCGGAGCAACCCACAACAAACACAAGAGATACAAAAACAAGTGGCTGAGTTGGTAAGTAAAGGTTGGGTAAGAGAAAGCTTAAGCCCATGTGCTGTCCCTGTTATTTTAGTTCCAAAAAAAGATGGTAGTTGGAGAATGTGCACTGATTGTAGGGCTGTTAACAATATCACCGTCAAGTATAGGCACCCAATACCTAGGTTAGATGACTTGCTTGATGAATTGTTTGGTGCATGTTTATTTTCCAAAATTGATTTGAAAAGTGGATATCATCAAATTAGGATAAGAGAAGGGGATGAGTGGAAAACTGCTTTCAAAACTAAATATGGTTTATATGAATGGTTAGTTATGCCTTTTGGCTTAACTAATTCACCTAGCACTTTCATGAGATTAATGAACCATGTTTTGAGGGAATTTTTGGGAAAATTTGTTGTTGTATATTTTGATGATTTCTTGATATATAGCAAAAATTTAGAGGACCATTGCATTCATCTAAGGGCTGTTTTAAATGTGCTAAGAAAAGAAATCTTATTTGCAAACTTGGAAAAATGTGTTTTTTGCACGGATCAAGTTGTTTTCCTAGGTTTTGTCATAAGCTCTCAAGGAGTACATGTGGATGAAGCAAAGGTGAAGGCAATCCAAGAGTGGCCAAAGCCCAAATGTGTGACTGAGGTAAGAAGTTTTCATGGTTTAGCAAGTTTCTATAGGAGGTTTGTCAAGGACTTTAGTACTATTGCTGCACCTCTTAATGAAATTGTTAAAAAAGAAATCGGTTTTAAATGGGGTGAGAAACAAGAACAAGCTTTTTCTATCCTTAAAGAAAAGCTCACCCAAGCACCAATTCTAGCATTGCCTAATTTTTTAAAATCTTTTGAAATTGAGTGTGATGCTTCCAATGTGAGAATTGGGGCTGTTTTGATGCAAGAAGGTCATCCAATTGCTTATTTTAGTGAGAAATTAAAAGGGGCTGACCTAAATTACTCAACTTATGATAAGGAATTGTATGCCTTAGTAAGGGCATTGCAAACATGGCAACATTACTTGCTGCCCAAAGAATTTGTCATTCATAGTGATCATGAGTCCTTGAAGTATCTAAAAGGACAAGGTAAGTTGAACAAGAGGCATGCTAAATGGGTCGAATTTTTGGAGCAATTTCCTTATGTGATTAAGCATAAGAAGGGTAAAGCCAATGTTGTGGCTGATGCATTGTCAAGAAGGTACGCCTTACTCTCTACCCATGAAACTAAAATTTTTGGTCTTGAACACATTAAGGAATTGTATCAGCATGATCTTGATTTTTCTGTTAAATATGCTGAATGTGTGCATGCTGCCCATAATGGATTTTTTAGGCACAATGATTATTTGTTTAAAGAAAAAAGGTTGTGTGTGCCAAAAGGATCCATTAGAGAGCTCTTAGTAAAAGAGGCGCATGAGGGGGGCTTAATGGGACATTTTGGTGTTCCTAAAACTTTGGAAATTTTGAAAGAGAATTTTTATTGGCCTCACATGAAAGTTGATGTGCAAAAATATTGTGAAAGATGCATTGTTTGCAAGAGGGCCAAATCCAAAGTTATGCCCCATGGCTTATATACTCCATTGCCTGTTCCTGAATACCCTTGTATTGACCTTTCCATGGACTTTGTCTTAGGCTTACCTAGAACAAAGAATGGGAAAGACTCTATTTTTGTTGTTGTGGACAGGTTCTCAAAGATGGCGCATTTTATTCCATGCAAAAAGGCAGATGATGCTTGCCATGTTGCTGACTTGTTTTTCAAAGAAGAGGTGCGCCTACATGGCTTACCAAAAAGCATAGTGTCCGACCGAGACACTAAATTTTTAAGCCACTTCTGGAGGACTTTGTGGGGTAAGGTGGGAACTAAGTTACTATTCTCTACAACTTGTCATCCTCAAACTGATGGGCAAACTGAGGTAGTAAACCGAACTCTCTCTACTCTTTTAAGGGCTGTGCTTTCAAAGAACTTGAAAATGTGGGAAACATGGCTGCCACATGTTGAATTTGCTTATAATAGGGTCGTCCATAGTACCACAAATCACTCACCATTTGAGATTGTATATGGTTATAATCCTTTAACTCCTCTTGATCTTTTACCATTACCTAACACATCTCTTTTGAAGCATAAAGATGGCAAGGCCAAAGTTGAATTTGTTAGGAATTTGCATGAGAAAATCAAAATGCAAATTGAAAAGAAAAATGAGGTCTATGCCAAAAATGCCAATAAAGGGCGCAAACAAGTTATCTTTGAACCCGGGGATTGGGTTTGGGTTCATATGAGGAAAGAAAGGTTTCCAACACAGAGGAAATCCAAACTAATGCCTAGGGGTGATGGTCCTTTTCAAGTGGTTGCCAAAGTGAATAATAATGCATATAAAGTGAACCTACCCGGTGAGTATGGTGTTAGTGCCACTTTTAATGTTGCTGACTTATCTCCTTTTGATGCAGGTGATGAAGATTTCAATTCGAGGTCGAATTCTTCTCAAGAGGGAGGGAATGATGAGGACATAGAGCATCAAGATGCCTTGCAAAGCTTAGGAGGTCCAATAACTAGAGAAAGGGCAAGGAGAGTCCAAGAAATTCTAGTCCAGTTCATCACCAAGGCAAATTCAAATGAGGGCAAGGAAGTAATTGCACCAAAAACCATGCTTGTCATACAAGCTATGGAGAAGGCGCTAGTTGCATGACTTAAAAGGAGTTTCTATTTTAATTGAATAAAATTGCATGTGACCAATTGATATATTTGGGAACCATGCACTTAGTTAATTTATTTTTGGTGTGTTTAATCCACTTCAAGTGGTGTAGGAGTCACATACTCCAAGTGTGGAGATAGAGTCAATAATTGTTGGAATCAAAGAAAGGCATTCATGACAATCAAAGCCAAGGAGTTACAAGACAATAGGATTAATTCTCCAACATCTCATCAAAGGCACATTAAGGAGAGAGGAGTTACAAGACAATGGAATTTATTCTACAACATCTCATTATTAGTGCATCAAAGAGTGTAATTTCCATTATTATTATGTGTTTGTGTAACAACTCCTAGACTTGAATTGCTTGTAATTGCTTGTAATTGAGTTTTATTACACTAGCTTAGGATTCCTATTAGCTAATTTCGAAATTAGCATAGGCTTAGGGTATTGTAATAGCTTTTGGTCTTCTTTCTTTGTAACAACAAGCACTCTCTTCTTACAAATAGAGAGTGTAAGTGTAGCTGAAGTTTTAACAAAGATTTTAACAACATTTTGAGTTCATACTCTCTAGGTTCTGGATTGGACCAAACTTTGATCATATCAAGAACTCCTTTTCTTGTGGTGATCCTCACATTCATAGGTTTATCCTAGTCTTGGATTAGACAAGGTGGCGCCCCTTTCCTTTCATTCCATTTCTTTCACCAAATTCACACCAATTGTTAACTAGTGTGAGCATAAGTACTACTCTACAAAGACCACGAAAATTTCAAGTTTCCTTTTCCATTTTCTTCCATCCTAAACCCAAAAATACAAAAACATAAGAAACAACCAAACTTTCTATTGAAAATCAAAGAAATGACCAATTTTCACAACAAGGTGGTCATCAGAATTGGTACGAACTGGTACGAAATCATACGAAATGGTATTAACAGGTACGAAATCGTACGAAATGGAATGAACTAGTACGAACTCGAAAAAATGGTACGAAATCGTACCAGTTTATATAATATGGATCAGATCGTACGATTTGGTCCGAACTGGTACGAAATCACACGAAATGGTAGGAAATGGAACAAACAGGTACGAACTCGTCTGAGTATGTACAATATGGGCCAAATTGTACACTTTGGTCCGAACAGGTACGAAATCACATGAAATGCTATGAACAGGTACGAAATCGTACGAAATGGTATGAACTAGTATGAACTCGAAAAAATGGTACGAACTCATACGAGTATGTACAATATGGGCCAAATCGTACGATTTGGTCTGAACTGGTACGAAATCCCACGAAATGGTATTAACAGGTACGAAATCGTACGAAATGGTATGAACTAGTAAGAACTCGAAAAAATGGTACGAAATCGTACCAGTTTATACAATACGGGCCAAATCGTACGATTTGGTCCGAACTGGTACGAAAACAAACAAAATGGTGTTAACTCGTACGAGTTTGTACAATATGGGCCAAATAGTACGATTTGGCCCGAACTGGTACGAAATCATACGAAATGGTATGAAATGGTACAAACAGGTACGAAATTGTACGAACTGGTACGAACCCGTACAAGTTTGTACAATATGGGCCAAATCGTACGATATTGTCCGAACTGGTACGAAATCGCACGAAATGGTTTGAAATGGAACAAACAGGTACGAACTCGTCCGAGTATGTACAATATGGGCCAAATTGTACACTTTGGTCCGAACTGGTACGACATCACACGAAATGCTATGAACAGGTACGAAATCGTACGAAATGGTATGAACTAGTATGAACTCGAAAAAATGGTACGAACTCATATGAGTGTGTACAATATGGGCCAAATCGTACGATTTGGTCTGAACTGGTACGAAATCCCACGAAATGGTACGAAATCGTACCAGTTTATACAATACGGGCCAAATCGTACGATTTGGTCTGAATTGGTACGAAAACAAACAAAATGGTATGAACTCGTACGAGTTTGTACAATATGGGCCAAATAGTACGATTTGGCCCGAACTGGTACGAAATCACACGAAATGGCATGAGATGGTACAAACTAGGACGAAATCGTACGAAATGGAATGAACTAGTATGAACTCGAAAAAATGGTACGAACTCGTACGAGTGTGTACAATATGGGCCAAACGTACGATTTGGTTCGAACTTGTACGAAATCCCACGAAATGGTATTAACAGGTACGAAATCGTACGAAATGGTATGAACTAGTACGAACTCAAAAAAATGGTACGAAATCATACTAGTTTATACAATATGGGCCAAATCGTGCGATTTGGTCCGAACTGGTACGAAATCATACGAAATGGTATGAAATAAAACAAACAGGTACGAAATCGAAGGAACTGGTACGAACTCGAAAAAATGGTACGAACTCGTACCAGTTTATATAATATGGGCCAAATCGAGAGGTCGTTCCGCCCCTTGTCCCCGAATATGGGTAATATGTTCTCAAAAATTCATGCTTCAATCTGACCTAGCTGGCGAGCGATCCCAGTTCGCGGCAGAGAACAAGACAGCAAGCGAGCGTACCTTTGTTCTCTCCTTCTCCACCAAGCACGGAAGTTTAAGGATAACTATAGGTCGGTGGCTACCTGATTTGGTCCGAACTGGTACGAAATCACAAGAAATGGTATGAAATGGAACAAACAGGTACGAACTCGTCCGAGTATGTACAATATGGGCCAAATTGTACACTTTGGTCCGAACTGGTACAAAATCACACGAAATGGTATGAACAGGTACGAAATCGTACGAAATGGTATGAACTAGTATGAACTCGAAAAAATGGTACGAACTCGTACGAGTATGTACAATATGGGCCAAATCGTACGATTTGGTCTGAACTGGTACGAAATCATACGAAATGGTATGAAATGGAATAAACAGGTACGAAATAGTACGAACTGGTACGAACTCGTAAAAAATGGTACAAACTCGTACGAGTTGGTACAATATGGGCCAAATTGTATGATTTGGTCGAAACTAGTACGAACATGTACGAAATGGTATGAATAGTACGAACTCGAAAAAATGGTTCGAAATCGTATTAGTTTATACAATATGGGCCAAATCGTACGATTTGGTCCGACCTGGTACGAAATCACACGAAATGGTATGAAATGGTACAAACAGGTACGAAATCGTACGAACTACTCCGAACTCGAAAAAATGGTACGAAATCGTACCAGTTTATACAATAAGGGCCAAATCGTACGATTTGGTCCGAACTGGTACGAAATCATACGAAATGGTATGAAATGGTAAAACAGGTACGAAATTGTACGAACTGGTACGAACCCGTACAAGTTTGTACAATATGGGCCAAATCGTACGATATTGTCCGAACTGGTACGAAATCGCACGAAATGGTTTGAAATGGAACAAACAGGTACGCACTCGTCCGAGTATGTACAATATGGGCCAAATTGTACACTTTGGTCCGAACTGGTACGAAATCACACGAAATGGTAAAAACAGGTACGAAATCGTACGAAATGGAATGAACTAGTATGAACTCGAAAAAATGGTACGAACTCGTACGAGTATGTACAATATGGGCCAAACGTACGATTTGGTCCGAATTGGTACGAAATCCCACGAAATGGTATTAACAGGTACGAAATCGTACGAAATGGTATGAACTAGTACGAACTCAAAAAAATGGTACGAAATCATACTAGTTTATACAATATGGGCCAAATCGTACGATTTGTTCCGAACTGGTACGAAATCATACGAAATGGTATGAAATAAAACAAACAGGTGTGAAATCGTAGGAACTGGTACGAACTCGAAAAAATGGTACGAACTCGTACCAGTTTATATAATATGGATCAGATCGTACGATTTGGTCCGACCTGGTACGAAATCACACGAAATGGTATGAAATGGAACAAACAGGTACGAACTGGTCTGAGTATGTACAATATGGGCCAAATTGTACACTTTGGTCCGAACTGTTACGAAATCACACGAAATGGTATGAACAGGTACGAAATCGTACGAAATGGTATGAACTAGTATGAACTCGAAAAAATGGCACGAACTCGTACGAGTATGTACAATATGGGCCAAATCATACGATTTGGTCTGAACTGGTACGAAATCCCACGAAATGGTATTAACAGGTACGAAATCGTACGAAATGGTATGAACTAGTAAGAACTCGAAAAAATGGTACGAACTCGTACGAGTATGTACATTATGGGCCAAATCGTACGATTTGGTCTGAACTGGTACGAAATCATACGAAATGGTATGAAATGGAATAAACAGGTACGAAATAGTACGAACTGGTACGAACTCGTAAAAAATGGTACAAACTCGTACGAACTGGTACAATATGGGTCGAATTGTATGATTTGGTCGAAACTAGTACGAACAGGTACGAAATCGTACGAAATGGTATGAATAGTACGAACTCGAAAAATGGTTCGAAATTGTATTAGTTTATACAATATGGGCCAAATCGTACGATTTGGTCCGACCTGGTACGCAATCACACGAAATGGTATGAAATGGTACAAACAGGTACGAAATCGTACGAACTACTCCGAACTCGAAAAAATGGTACGAAATCGTACCAGTTTATACAATAAGGGCCAAATCGTACGATTTGGTCCGAACTAGTACGAAATCATACGAAATGGTATGAAATGGTACAAACAGGTACGAAATTGTACGAACTGGTACGAACCCGTACAAGTTTGTACAATATGGGCCAAATCGTACGATATTGTCCGAACTGGTACGAAATCGCACGAAATGGTTTGAAATGGAACAAACAGGTACGAACTCGTCCGAGTATGTACAATATGGGCCAAATTGTACACTTTGGTCCGAACTGGTACGAAATCACACGAAATGGTTTGAACAGGTACGAAATCGTACGAAATGGTATGAACTAGTATGAACTCGAAAAAATGGTACGAACTCATACGAGTATGTACAATATGGGCCAAATCGTACGATTTGGTCTGAACTGGTACGAAATCCCACGAAATGGTATTAACAGGCACGAAATCGTACGAAATGGTATGAACTAGTAAGAACTCGAAAAAATGGTACGAAATCGTACCAGTTTATACAATACGGGCCAAATCGTACGATTTGGTCCGAACTGGTACGAAAACAAACAAAATGGTATGAACTCGTACGAGTTTGTACAATATGGGCCAAATAGTACGATTTGGTCCGAACTGGTACGAAATCATACGAAATGGTATGAAATGGTACAAACAGGTACGAAATTGTACGAACTGGTACGAACCCGTACAAGTTTGTACAATATGGGCCAAATCGTACGATATTGTCCGAACTGGTACGAAATCGCACGAAATGGTTTGAAATGGAACAAACAGGTACGAACTCGTCCGAGTATGTACAATATGGGCCAAATTGTACACTTTGGTCTGAACTGGTACGAAATAACACGAAATGGTAAAAACAGGTACGAAATCGTACGAAGTGGAATGAACTAGTATGAACTCGAAAAAATGGTACGAACTCGCACGAGTATGTACAATATGGGCCAAACGTACGATTTGGTCCGAATTGGTACGAAAACCCACGAAATGGTATTAACAGGTACGAAATCGTACGAAATGGTATGAACTAGTACGAACTCGAAAAAATGGTACGAAATCATACTAGTTTATACAATATGGGCCAAATCGTACGATTTGGTCCGAACTGGTACGAAATCATACGAAATGGTATGAAATAAAACAAACAGGTACGAAATCGTAGGAACTGGTACGAACTCGAAAAAATGGTACGAACTCGTACCAGTTTATATAATATGGATCAGATCGTACGATTTGGTCCGAACTGGTACGAAATCACACGAAATGGTATGAAATGGAACAAACAGGTTCGAACTGGTCTGAGTATGTACAATATGGGCCAAATTGTACACTTTGGTCCGAACTGTTACGACATCACACGAAATGCTATGAACAGGTACGAAATCGTACGAAATGGTATGAGCTAGTATGAACTCGAAAAAATGGTACGAACTCATATGAGTGTGTACAATATGGGCCAAATCGTACGATTTGATCTGAACTGGTACGAAATCCCACGAAATGGTATTAACAAGTACGAAATCGTACGAAATGGTATGAACTAGTAAGAACTCGAAAAAATGGTACGAACTCGTACGAGTATGTACATTATGGGCCAAATCGTACGATTTGGTCTGAACTGGTACGAAATCATACGAAATGGTATGAAATGGAATAAACAGGTACGAAATAGTACGAACTGGTACGAACTCGTAAAAAATGGTACAAACTCGTACGAACTGGTACAATATGGGTCGAATTGTATGATTTGGTCGAAACTAGTACGAACAGGTACGAAATCGTACGAAATGGTATGAATAGTACGAACTCGAAAAATGGTTCGAAATTGTATTAGTTTATACAATATGGGCCAAATCGTACGATTTGGTCCGACCTGGTACGAAATCACACGAAATGGTATGAAATGGTACAAACAGGTACGAAATCGTACGAACTACTCCGAACTCGAAAAAATGGTACGAAATCGTACCAGTTTATACAATAAGGGCCAAATCGTACGATTTGGTCCGAACTGGTACGAAATCATACGAAATGGTATGAAATGGTACAAACAGGTACGAAATTGTACGAACTGGTACGAACCCGTACAAGTTTGTACAATATGGGCCAAATCGTACGATATGGTCCGAACTGGTACGAAATCGCACGAAATGGTTTGAAATGGAACAAACAGGTACGAACTCGTCCGAGTATGTACAATATGGGCCAAATTGTACACTTTGGTCCGAGCTGGTACGAAATCACACGAAATGGTATGAACAGGTACGAAATCGTACGAAATGGTATGAACTAGTATGAACTCGAAAAAATGGTACGAACTCATACGAGTATGTACAATATGGGCCAAATCGTACGATTTGGTCTGAACTGGTACGAAATCCCACGAAATGGTATTAACAGGTACGAAATCGTACGAAATGGTATGAACTAGTAAGAACTCGAAAAAATGGTACGAAATCGTACCAGTTTATACAATACGGGCCAAATCGTACGATTTGGTCCGAACTGGTACGAAAACAAACAAAATGGTATGAACTCGTACGAGTTTGTACAATATGGGCCAAATAGTACGATTTGGTCCGAACTGGTACGAAATCATACGAAATGGTATGAAATGGTACAAACAGGTACGAAATTGTACGAACTGGTACGAACCCGTACAAGTTTGTACAATATGGGCCAAATCGTACGATATTGTCCGAACTGGTACGAAATCGCACGAAATGGTTTGAAATGGAACAAACAGGTACGAACTCGTCCGAGTATGTACAATATGGGCCAAATTGTACACTTTGGTCTGAACTGGTACGAAATAACACGAAATGGTAAAAACAGGTACGAAATCGTACGAAGTGGAATGAACTAGTATGAACTCGAAAAAATGGTACGAACTCGCACGAGTATGTACAATATGGGCCAAACGTACGATTTGGTCCGAATTGGTACGAAAACCCACGAAATGGTATTAACAGGTACGAAATCGTACGAAATGGTATGAACTAGTACGAACTCGAAAAAATGGTACGAAATCATACTAGTTTATACAATATGGGCCAAATCGTACGATTTGGTCCGAACTGGTACGAAATCATACGAAATGGTATGAAATAAAACAAACAGGTACGAAATCGTAGGAACTGGTACGAACTCGAAAAAATGGTACGAACTCGTACCAGTTTATATAATATGGATCAGATCGTACGATTTGGTCTGAACTGGTACGAAATCACACGAAATGGTATGAAATGGAACAAACAGGTTCGAACTGGTCTGAGTATGTACAATATGGGCCAAATTGTACACTTTGGTCCGAACTGGTACGACATCACACGAAATGCTATGAACAGGTACGAAATCGTACGAAATGGTATGAGCTAGTATGAACTCGAAAAAATGGTACGAACTCATATGAGTGTGTACAATATGGGCCAAATCGTACGATTTGATCTGAACTGGTACGAAATCCCACGAAATGGTATTAACAGGTACGAAATCGTACGAAATGGTATGAACTAGTAAGAACTCGAAAAAATGGTACGAAATCGTACCAGTTTATACAATACGGGCCAAATCGTACGATTTGGTCTGAATTGGTACGAAAACAAACAAAATGGTATGAACTCGTATGAGTTTGTACAATATGGGCCAAATAGTACGAGTGGCCCGAACTGGTACGAAATCACACGAAATGGCATGAGATGGTACAAACTAGGACAAAATCGTACGAAATGGAATGAACTAGTATGAACTCGAAAAAATGGTACGAACTCGTACGAGTATGTACAATATGGGCCAAACGTACGATTTGGTTCGAACTGGTACGAAATCCCACGAAATGGTATTAACAGGTACGAAATCGTACGAAATGGTATGAACTAACGAACTCAAAAAAAGGTACGTAAAATCATACTAGTTTATACAATATGGGCCAAATCGTGCGATTTGGTCCGAACTGGTACGAAATCATACGAAATGGTATGAAATAAAACAAACAGGTACGAAATCGTAGAACTGGTACGAACTCGAAAAAATGGTACGAACTCGTACCAGTTTATATAAAATGGGCCAAATCGAGAGGTCGTTCCGCCCCTTGTCCCCGAATATGGGTAATATGTTCTCAAAAATTCATGCTTCAATCTGACATAGCTGTCGAGCGATCCCAGTTCGCGCAGAGAACAAGACAGCAAGCGAGCGTACCTTTGTTCGCTTCTTCTCCACCAAGCACGGAAGTTTAAGGATAACTGTAGGTCGGTGGCTACCTGATTTGGTCCGAACTGGTACGAAATCACACGAAATTGTATGAAATGGAACAAACCGGTACGAACTCGTCCGAGTATGTACAATATGGGCCAAATTGTACACTTTGGTCCGAACTGGTACGAAATCACACGAAATGGTATGAACAGGTACGAAATCGTACGAAATGGTATGAACTAGTATGAACTCGAAAAAATGGTACGAACTCGTACGAGTATGTACAATATGGGCCAAATCGCACGATTTGGTCTGAACTGGTACGAAATCATACGAAATGGTATGAAATGGAATAAACAGGTACGAAATAGTACGAACTGGTACGAACTCGTAAAAAATGGTACAAACTCGTACGAATTGGTACAATATTGGCCAAATTGTATGATTTGGTCGAAACTAGTACGAACAGGTACGAAATCGTACGAAATGGTATGAATAGTACGAACTCGAAAAAATGGTTCGAAATCGTATTAGTTTATACAATATGGGCCAAATCGTACGATTTGGTCCGACCTGGTACGAAATCACACGAAATGGTATGAAATGGTACAAACAGGTACGAAATCGTACGAACTACTCCGAACTCAAAAAAATGGTACGAAATCGTACCAGTTTATACAATAAGGGCCAAATCGTACGATTTGGTCCGAACTGGTACGAAATCATACGAAATGGTATGAAATGGTACAAACAGGTACGAAATTGTACGAACTGGTACGAACCCGTACAAGTTTGTACAATATGGGCCAAATCGTACGATATGGTCCGAACTGGTACGAAATCGCACGAAATGGTATGAAATGGAACAAACAGGTACGAACTCGTCCGAGTATGTACAATACGGGCCAAATTGTACACTTTGGTCCGAGCTGGTACGAAATCACACGAAATGGTATAAACAGGTACGAAATCGTACGAAATGGAATGAACTAGTATGAACTCAAAAAAATGGTACGAACTCGTACGAGTATGTACAATATGGGACAAACGTACGATTTGGTCCGAACTGGTACGAAATCCCACGAAATGGTATTAACAGGTACGAAATCGTACGAAATGGTATGAACTAGTACGAACTCGAAAAAATGGTACGAAATCGTACTAGTTTATACAATATGGGCCAAATCGTTCGATCTGGTCCGAACTGGTACGAAATCATACGAAATGGTATGAAATAAAACAAACAGGTACGAAATCGTAGGAACTGGTACGAACTCGAAAAAATGGTACGAACTCGTACCAGCTTATATAATATGGGCCAAATCGAGAGGTCGTTCCGCCCCTTGTCCCCGAATATGGGTAATATGTTCTCAAGAATTCATGCTTCAATCTGACCTAGCTGGCGAGCAATCCCAGTTCGCGGCAGAGAACAAGACAGCAAGCGAGTGTACCTTTGTTCGCTCCTTCTCCACCAAGCACGGAAGTTTAAGGATAACTATAGGTCGGTGGCTACCTGATTTGGTCCGAACTCGTACGAAATCACACGAAATTGTATGAAATGGAACAAACAGGTACGAACTCGTCCGAGTATGTACAATATGGGCCAAATTGTACACTTTGGTCCGAACTGGTACGAAATCACACGAAATGGTATGAACAGGTACGAAATCGTACGAAATGGTATGAACTAGTATGAACTCGAAAAAATGGTACGAACTCGTACGAGTATGTACAATATGGGCCAAATCGTACGATTTGGTCTGAACTGGTACGAAATCATACGAAATGGTATGAAATGGAATAAACAGGTACGAAATAGTACGAACTGGTATGAACTCGTAAAAAATGGTACAAACTCGTACGAATTGGTACAATATGGGCCAAATTGTATGATTTGGTCGAAACTAGTACGAACAGGTACGAAATCGTACGGAATGGAATGAATAGTACGAACTCGAAAAAATGGTTCGAAATCGTATTAGTTTATACAATATGGGCCAAATCGTACGATTTGGTCCGACCTGGTACGAAATCACACGAAATGGTATGAAATGGTACAAACAGGTACGAAATCGTACGAACTACTCCGAACTCGAAAAATGGTACGAAATCGTACCAGTTTATACAATAAGGGCCAAATCGTACGATTTGGTCCGAACTAGTACGAAATCATACGAAATGGTATGAAATGGTACAAACAGGTACGAAATTGTACGAACTGGTACGAACCCGTACAAGTTTGTACAATATGGGCCAAATCGTACGATATGGTCCGAACTGGTACGAAATCGCACGAAATGGTTTGAAATGGAACAAACAGGTACGAACTCGTCCGAGTATGTACAATATGGGCCAAATTGTACACTTTGGTCCGAACTGGTACGAAATCACACGAAATGGTATAAACAGGTACGAAATCGTACGAAATGGAATGAACTAGTATGAACTCGAAAAAATGGTACGAACTCGTACGAGTATGTACAATATGGGCCAAACGTACGATTTGGTCCGAATTGGTATGAAATCCCACGAAATGGTATTAACAGGTACGAAATCGTACGAAATGGTATGAACTAGTACGAACTCGAAAAAATGGTACGAAATCATACTAGTTTATACAATATGGGCCAAATCGTACGATTTGGTCCGAACTGGTACGAAATCATACGAAATGGTATGAAACAAAACAAACAGGTGTGAAATCGTAGGAACTGGTACGAACTCGAAAAAATGGTACGAACTCGTACCAGTTTATATAATATGGATCGTACGATTTGGTCCGACCTGGTACGAAATCACACGAAATGGTATGAAATGGAACAAACAGGTACGAACTCGTCTGAGTATGTACAATATGGGCCAAATTGTACACTTTGGTCCGAACTGGTATAAAATCACACGAAATGGTATGAACAGGTACGAAATCGTACGAAATGGTATGAACTAGTATGAACTCGAAAAAATGGTACGAACTCGTACGAGTATGTACAATATGGGCCAAATCGTACGATTTGGTCTGAACTGGTACGAAATCCCACGAAATGGTATTAACAGGTACGAAATCGTACGAAATGGTATGAACTAGTAAGAACTCGAAAAAATGGTACGAAATCGTACCAATTTATACAATACTGGTACGAAAACAAAAAAAATGGTATGGACTCGTACGAGTTTGTACAATATGGGCCAAATAGTACGATTTGGCCCGAACTGGTACGAAATCACACGAAATGGTATGAGATGGTACAAACTAGGACGAAATCGTACGAACTGGTACTTAATTAAATAAAAGTCAACGTAGCAACTATACTAATAATTCCCAACTTCAACAATTCTCACACTTAATTAATGAATAAATTAATTAAATAATTAATTAAATATTTGGGGCGTTACAGTACAAACAGGTACGAACTCGTACGAGTATGTATAAAATGGGCCAAATCGTACAATTTGTTCCGAACTGGTACAAAATCACACTAAATGGTATGAATAGGTACGAAATGGTACGAAGCGGTATGAACTACTACGAACACGAAAAAATGGTACGAAATCGTACCAGTTTATACAATAAGGGCCAAATCGTACGATTTGGTACGAACTGGTACGAAATCATACGAAATGGTATGAGATGGTACAAACAGGTACGAAATTGTACGAACTGGTACGAACTCGTAAAAAATGGTACGAACTCGTACGAGTTGGTACAATATGGGCCAAATTGTACGATTTGGTCGAAACTAGTACGAACAGGTAAGAAATCGTACGAAATGGTATGAATAGTACAATCTCGAAAAAATGGTTCGAAATCGTACTAGTTTATTGATGTGATCCTAAGTTCACTAAGCATGTGGAAAGAAACTTATAAAGATACCACTATTTTATTGAGTACAAGACTTTAGTGGCTTATACAATTTTGAGTCCAAGTAGCCATCTTGTATTATCATTGGCTGAAGGAATTCCTATCAACTCATGCAACTAAGTTCTACACGTAGAAGTTGAAGGAAAATCTCATGAAGAATAAATTAGTACAATATCATAAAGAATAAATTAGTGCAATTTATTTCCATTTTTAGTGTTTTATTTTAGGATTATATCTAAGGCTTTAATGTCATTTAATTGTCTTCTTTAATTTAGGATTTGAATCAATGGCTTTAATGCCAACTAGTTATTTTCATTAAAATTAGGATTTGATATTAATTAGTATATTTTAATTTCTAGGGTTTTATTGAGTATTTGGGCCTGATGTTCTTTTGGGTCAATTGGGTCTAAGGTTCTCAATAAATTGTAATTCGTTTGATGAAATAAACAAGTTGAATTTTGAGTAAAAATTTAGAGACGTGTCTCTTTAGTTCTTCATGAGCCGTTATCTGAGCTTATCGGTTTACCGTGGCGCTCATCTCGACTTATCAACCGAAACCTCCATAACCGGTTGTGGCGTCTTCCCGACTTATCGATTGGTCTTCCATCCCCGATCGTGGTGTCTCCATCACTCCCACCTTTATGACTCCCGAAAGAGTCACCGACGGCTCCGTGTTTGCCATCATCTGGTATCAAAGCCAACTAGTTATTTTCATTAAAATTAGGATTTGATATTTATTAGTATATTTTAATTTCTAGGGTTTTATTGAGTCACTTGGGCCTGATGTTCTTTTGGGTCAATTGGGTCTAAGGTTCTCTATAAATTGTAATTCCTTTGATGAAATAAACAAGTTGAAATTTGAGTAAAAACTTAGAGACGTGTCTCTTTAGTTCTTCATGAGCCGTTATCTGAGCTTATCGGTTTACCATGGCGCTCATCTCGACTTATCAACCGGAACCTCCATAACCGGTTGTGGCGTCTTCTCGACTTATCGATTGGTCTTCCATCCCCGATCGTGGTGTCTCCATCACTCCCACCTTTATGACTCCCGAAATAGTTACCGACGATCGGGGATGGAAGACCAATCGATAAGTCGGGAAGACGCCTGATGCGAAAATTGATCATGAAGAACTTGCAATCAACACACGTCACAATCACCAAGGAGTTAGTGGCGTGGGTTCCTTTGCTGGCCATCATCAAGGACTGAGTTTAGTTACTTGATTATTTTAATCATCTAATTATTACTTGGCTGTTTTGTTTTAGTCATATAATCACCAATTCAAGACAAAATAAATCAGACATGGAATCCTATTCTGATCAGTTACAAAGGAGCAAAGTAAAGGAGCACTAAAGACAATTCAAGGCCTTTAAATTCCTCCCAGCCAGCCATTAGAAAAGGAGTTACACAGCTGATAGAATAAATGTCATATTATTACTAGTTTAAATTGCTTTTATGTACTAGTTTAATTGCTTTTATGTTGCACTTTGAATAAGCTAATGTTTAGGCTATATATGCCATGTATGCTGATCATTTTAAGAGATATAGAATTCAGTTGAAGAACATAGAATTTGTGTCTACATTTTCGAAAGGTTATTTGCAAGCGTCGTCTTGAGAATAATCCGATTAGCTCAATTGGTGTTGAGTGCTAATCTCTTTGTTAAACTATTGGTGTAGGTTAACATTGCATATCCCTTCTTATCCCACTAAAACTATTCGACAAACACTTCACAGAATTCGACTAACACTTCACAGAATTCGACTACACTTCACAGAATTCGACTACACTTCACAGAATTCGACCAACACTTCACAGAATTCGACTAATATGGGTTGTACCTAGTACATTCGATATTGGTTGTTTGCTTCCGCTACCCTTACGAATTAAAGCACTCTAATTCGTATCATTTGTGGTATCAAAGCTTCGGCTTTGAATCCTTGTTACGTGACAATGGTGGATTTCAACAGCGATGAGTTCATGGACAGATTGCGTGAAGCCTTAAGGGGCGTCGATTTGGGAGATGAACGATGGAGGCCTAGAAGGGGTGAACCACGTCCAAACGTGGATGAGTTCAAATTCAACGAGCTACCTGAATTCAATGGCAGTGCAGACCCAGAGGTTTATTTGGAATGGGAGCGCAAGATCGATAGAATGTTTGACTTCAAGGATCTTGACGATGAGAAGCGTTGTAAGTATGCTATTCTGAAACTTAGCAAAAGTGCATCGTTGTGGTATGAAGGTTTGAAGGCTAAAAGAATACGAGATAGGAAGGAGAAAATCAGTTCTTGGGAGTCCTTGAAAAGAAAGTTGCGCAAAAGGTATGTGCCATCGAACCACAGATTGAACTTGTATAAGAAGATTTCAGATTTAGTACAAGGCAAAATGAGTGTTGCCGAGTACATGGATGAATTCCAAAACCTATGTTTAATGGGTGAGTTGGAGGAAAATGAAGAGCAAAGAATGAGTCGTTTTCTTCGTGGCCTGAATAAGAACATAGCATTTGCTGTTGAGCTATGTAATTATACTGATTTCGACACTTTGTGCACCTTGTGCTTAAAGATTGAAAATCAAAATAAGAGCAGATATAATGCTGGGAGTTCAAGTGGTTGGTCCAAGGGAGGTGCGTCGAGTAGTACAAGCACTAAGCCAAATGTGACTCAACCAACACAAGGTGAGCCTACTCCTAAACAGTCTAGTGTTGCACCCAAAGAGACTAGCCTGTCGAAGGTTAGGTGTTTTAAGTGTCAAGGCTTTGGACACTTTGCTAGAGCTTGCCCTAATCAACGAGTTGTGACCCTCAGAGAGGCGGTTAGCATGCGTGATGAGTTGGCTAAGGAAGAGGAAGAATCTGGTGGCACTGTTGACATGGATGGACCTGAAATTGTTGAAGACGCCGAGGATGAGGTAGAAGAATATGAACCTCCCATCTATGATACTTTGGTGCTTAGAACTTTACAAACTAAAACTGTACCCTTGGCTGGGGATCAAAGGGATCAAATCTTCTACACTAAGTGTCAAGTGAAGGATAAATGGTGTAGTGTCATTGTGGATGGAGGTAGTTGTACCAATGCAGCTTCAACTGAAATGGTGTCTAAGTTAGGATTGCTCACAACAAAACATCCTAAACCTTATGCATTACATTGGTTGGACAATGGGAGTAGTATAAAAGTTACAAAACAGGTTCGTGTGGGGTTAACCATGGGTTCTTATGTTGATGAGATCTTGTGTGATGTTGTGCCCATGGATGCAAGTCATATACTTTTGGTACGTCCTTGGCAATCTGATAGAGATGTGACGCATAGAGGAAGATCAAATGAGTATGAATTGAACTACAAAGGCAAGAGGATTGTGCTGAAACCTATGGCATCAAATGAAGTCCGTTCCATGACTACAAAAAGAGGTAAAAGTCCTAGCCTCACTATGTTTGCTACTGAAAATGAAGTGAAAAATGCTATTGATAATGGTGAATTAGTTTACATGTTGGTTGCAAAGAATGCTAAACAGGATGATATTGAAACTCTTCTTAAACAACAATTGGAAGCTGTCTTGAATGAGTATGAAGATGTGTTTCCAAATGAACCACCAATTGGTTTACCACCTGTTCGTGGAATTGAACATCAAATTGATCTAATGCCGGGAGCTCCGTTACCAAACAAGGCTGCCTATAGGTGTAATCCGGAGGAGACAAAAGAGTTGCAGAGGCAAATTGAAGAATTGATCAGTATGGGTTATGTGCGCGAATCAATGAGTCCTTGTGCTGTCCCAACGTTGTTGGTTCCTAAGAAGGATGGTTCATGGAGAATGTGTATTGATAGTAGGGCGGTGAACGACATAACCATCAAATATCGCTTTCCCATTCCAAGGTTAGATGATATGCTTGATAAGTTACATGGGTCGGTTATATTCTCAAAAATCGATCTAAGGAGTGGGTATCACCAAATCAGAATGCGTGAAGGTGATGAATGGAAGACGGCATTCAAGACCAAGCATGGTCTATATGAATGGTTGGTTATGCCATTTGGGCTCACGAATGCGCCTAGCACCTTCATGAGGCTCATGAACGAAGTACTCAAGCCATTTTTGGGTAAGTTTGTTGTTGTTTACCTTGACGATATATTGGTGTATAGCAGGTCTAGTGAGGAGCATTTCACTCATTTGAAACAAATCTTTGAAACCCTAAGAGCACAAAAACTCTATGGGAAGAAGGAGAAGTGTGATTTCTTGGTTGAAAGTGTGGTGTTTCTTGGATATGTTGTGTCTAAAGATGGAGTATCGGTTGATCAAACAAAGGTGGATGCTATCAAAACTTGGCCAAGTCCTACAACAGTTTCGGAGGTGAGATCTTTCCATGGTCTTGCATCATTTTATCGACGTTTTATACAGAATTTCAGCACTATAACAAGCCCTATTACTGAATGTTTGAAGAAGGGTGCATTTGTGTGGAATGAGCAAGCACAAAAGGCTTTTGAATTGATTAAGTTAAAGCTTTGTGAAGCTCCTGTTTTAGCTTTGCCCGACTTCACTCAACCATTTGAGGTTGAATGTGATGCTAGTGGAGTTGGCATTGGAGCTGTTTTGATCAAAACAAAAGGCCTATAGCTTATTTCTCGGAGAAACTTGGGGGAGCTCGATTGAACTATTGCACTTATGACAAGGAATTCTATGCCATTGTAAGAGCTCTTGATCATTGGAGTCATTATTTGCGTTCTAACCACTTTGTGTTGCATTCAGATCACGAGTCTTTAAAGTATATCAACGGACAACAAAAGTTGAGTCCAAGGCATGCTAAATGGGTTGAATTTCTTCAATCTTTTAATTTCTCTTCAAAATACAAAGATGGTAAAAGTAACGTGGTGGCTGATGCACTTTCAAGGAGGTATGCTTTGATTTCAATTCTCGAAACTCGTTTACTTGGTTTTGAGACTTTGAAAGATTATTATAAAGAGGATATAGATTTTGGTGAGATATACTCTAACTGCGAAAATGGAGCATTTGGAAAGTACGTAATGCAGGGTGGATTTTTGTTCAAGGAGAATCGACTTTGCATCCCAAAGCATTCAATTCGTGAGTTACTAGTTCGTGAAGCTCATGGTGGGGGTTTGGCTGGTCACTTTGGCATCACAAAAACTCTAGAGATTTTAAAAGAACACTTTCATTGGCCAAAGATGTTAGGAGATGTGAAAAAGGTCATTAGCAAGTGTGTTACTTGTCATATGGCAAAGAGTTCTTTCAAACCAGGAGCCTATATTCCATTACCAGCACCTAGTGGTCCTTGGATGGACGTGAGCATGGATTTTATTGTGGCTTTGCCCCGCACCCAGCGAGGTAAGGATGCTATTATGGTTGTTGTTGATAGGTTTTCAAAGATGGCACACTTTATAGCTTGTCACAAAACAGATGATGCTAGTAACGTTGCTGATTTGTACTTTCGTGAGATTGTACGCTTACATGGAGTTCCTAAAACCATTGTTTCCGATCGTGATTCAAAATTTTTGAGTTATTTTTGGAATACATTATGGAGGAAATTGGGTACTAAGTTGCTGTTTAGTACTTTCCATCACCCTCAAACCGATGGGCAAACAGAGGTGACTAATAGGACTCTTGATACTTTGCTGCGTGGCTTGGTTAATAAAACTCAAAAGGATTGGGACTTGAAGTTAGCTCATGCCGAGTTTGCCTACAATCGATCCCCTACATATGCTACTAACCATTCTCCTTTTGAGGTTGTTTATGGTGTGAATCCTTACTTACCATTAGACCTGATTGCTATGCCGAAGGAAGAATTAGTTCATCCAGATGCCGAGGCCAAACTCAAATCAATGTTGAAACTACATGAGCAAGTGCAAGCAAGAATCAAGGCTGTTAATGAAGCCTACAAGCAAAGGTCTAAGAATAAGAAGCCTAAGTTGTTCAACGAAGGTGATCTTGTATGGGTACATTTGCGAAAGGAGAGATTCCCAAGCAAGAGAAAGAATAAACTCATGCCCAGAGCTGATGGTCCCTTCAAGGTTATATCAAAGATCAATGACAATGCATACAAGATTGAGTTGCCGGGGGAATATGGAGTACATGCTACTTTCAATGTTGGAGATCTCTTACCATATTTGGATGATGATGGTATTCAAGAATTGAGGTCAATTCCTTTCAAAGGGGGAGGGGATGATGCGAAAATTGATCATGAAGAACTTGCAATCAACACACGTGACAATCACCAAGGAGTTAGTGGCGTGGGTTCCTTTGCTAGCCATCATCAAGGACTGAGTTTAATTACTTGGTTATTTTAATCATCTAATTATTACTTGGCTGTTTTGTTTTAGCCATATAATCACCAATTCAAGACAAAATAAATCAGACATGGAATCCTATTCTGATCAGTTACAAAGGGGCAAAGTAAAGGAGCACTAAAGACAATTCAAGGCCTTTAAATTCCTCCCAGCCAGCCATTAGAAAAGGAGTTACACAGCTGATAGAATAAATGTCATATTATTACTAGTTTAAATTGCTTTTATGTACTAGTTTAATTGCTTTTATGTTGCACTTTGAATAAGCTAATGTTTCGGCTATATATGCCATGTATGCTGATCATTTTAAGAGATATAGAATTCAGTTGAAGAACATAGAATTTGTGTCTACATTTTCGAAAGGTTATTTGCAAGCGTCGTCTTGAGAATAATCCGATTAGCTCAATTGGTGTTGAGTGCTAATCTCTTTGTTAAACTATTGGTGTAGGTTAACATTGCATATCCCTTCTTATCCCACTAAAACTATTCGACAAACACTTCACAGAATTCGACTAACACTTCACAGAATTCGACTACACTTCACAGAATTCGACTACACTTCACAGAATTCGACCAACACTTCACAGAATTCGACTAATATGGGTTGTACCTAGTACATTCGATATTGGTTGTTTGCTTCCGCTACCCTTACGAATTAAAGCACTCTAATTCGTATCAACGCCACAACCGGTTATGGAGGTTCCGGTTGATAAGTCGAGATGAGCGACACGGTAAACCGATAAGCTCAGATAACGGCTCATGAAGAACTAAAGAGACACGTCTCTAAATTTTTACTCAAAATTCAACTTGTTTATTTCATCAAACGAATTACAATTTATAGAGAACCTTAGACCCAATTGACCCAAAAGAACATCAGGCCCAAGTGACTCAATAAAACCCTAGAAATTAAAATATACTAATAAATATCAAATCCTAATTTTAATGAAAATAACTAGTTGGCATTAAAGCCATTGATTCAAATCCTAAATTAAAGAAGACAATTAAATGACATTAAAGCCTTAGATATAATCCTAAAATAAAATACTAAAAATGGAAATAAATTGCACTAATTTATTCTTCATGATATTGTACTAATTTATTATTCATGAGATTTTCCTTCAACTTCTACGTGTAGAACTTAGTTGCATGAGTTGATAGGAATTCCTTCAGCCAATGATAATACAAGATGGCTACTTGGATTCAAAATGGTATAAGCCATTAAAGTCTTGTACTCAATAAAATAGTGGTATCTTTATATGTTTCTTTCCACATGCTTAGTGAACTTAGGATCACATCATTTATACAATATGGGCCAAATCGTACGATTTGGTCCGACCAGGTACGAAATCACACGAAATGGTATGAAATGTGTAACACCCCGATATTTTTAACATGTAAAAATACCCAAGTGCACCATCCCTAAACTATCAGAGATATATTTCCTGTTTAAATACTGAAGCCCACTATAAAATATTCACTGAATAACAACAGAACAGTCTTAAACATAAATAAGACCATAAACCATCAGTGAAACACAGTGTTCAATATCTTATAAGAAAGCGGAAATAAATACATAACGCTAAAGACAAAATGTCTTGATACACAGATAACAAGGAAAGATAATACACTTAAGCATAAAGCTAAGTCTTCAGCAACCATCCAAGTACGACCTACTCGCGGCTCTTGGATCTCCACTTTCCCTGTTTCTCTGTAAAACAACAACATATAAACAGTGAGATACAATCTCAGTGAGTTCTACCGAGACCCCTACTAACACTCTCGGTTCAATTATACAACCATTCGAACACGACACCGACTGCGCGAACGCTAAGCTGCGGTGTACCATGTTCTTTAACTTTAAACAAAATGCCGACTGCGCGAATGCTAAGCTGCGACAACTTATTACAACAAAGTACGACACCGACTGCACGAACGCTAAGCTGCGGTGTATCGCACGACAAACTTTTTAATATAATGCCGACTGCGCGAACGCTAAGCTGCGGCTAACCTGTTATAACTTGGTACGGCACCGACTGCGCGAACGCTAAGCTGCGGTGTATCGCACAACAAACAATTTAACATAACACCGACTGCGCGAACGCTAAGCTGCGGCGAACCCCCTTACCAATAGTACTTTCCCTATTGGCACAGGGCCTAGGGTAAGGGATCATGACTGCCCCGCTTAGTATGTTAATATGGGTCGTCACCCAACTCGATATATGTTAAATATATCTACACTCGATGACCTGTTAGTTCACCTATACTCAATGAACATTTAGTCCATCTACATTTGACCGTTAATCGAACATAATACCCGCATTGGGTCGTTCCCGATAGTCGATATAATATATATATCGTGAATCGTAGACCGGTTTAGACGAATAAACAATAATCATCCCGCGTCAGTTATACCATACCACGTAGGACTCATAGTCTGTTTTATTATTAATAAAACATATCCGCACACGTGTACTATTGTTCGGCTTTTCGAAATGATTTCAATTTCAAAAGTGTTTTATAAAACCCCTTTTAAACATACCCAAAATCATGGCATTATAATCCTAATATCATTATAGAAGGGTTAGGAAAGGATTAGGAGAGGATTAGGAGAGGAACGGAATCGAAACGGAATCATTCGGAGTTGATATATTTCAAAATAACGTTTTCGACTCAAAATCTTTCGAAACCAAGTCACACAATTCATTTCAAAACGGAATAAGCCTAAACGTGAGTAGAACTCACCCTTGAAGCGTGAGCCACGAGCGAGCCGAAATCACCGAGTAACCACACGAACGCTCCCCGCTCCGGCGACACCCAATCCGCTTCCAAAGCTTTCCACTCGATCGCGAAACCTCTTTTTGACCGAAATACCGAATTCCTCGAAATCTTTCCTGAACACTACTCATCTTCTTCTTCATCCTCAAGCCACTATTCACAAAAACCCCAATTTGCACCCTAACCTCTTGATTCTTCACAAACCCCAAATCGGACTTCAATATTTGCGCAATCCACCTTGAGCTCGCTCCCAAACACCATCCAAAATTTCCTTTGAGCTTGAACAACAAAAACCTCCATTTTCCTCTTAAATTCGAAATCCACCTTGAGCTCGCTCCCACACACACACACATACACATATATTTATTAATATATACGTGGTAACGTGGTCCAATTACCATATTGATCTAAATCTCTTATTTCGATTCCAAAACTTCCTTGACCCGTATTATCCGGTTAACGATCCGATGACAACCAATAAATAATTTTAGTACTCAATAAGTTTACCCGTCAAGTACTAAAACAATTCAATTGGGTTAACATCCAAATAATTCTATTAATTATTTTGCGGATGTTAGAAAATGGTACAAAAAGGTACGAACTCGTACGAGTATGTACAATATGGGCCAAATTGTACACTTTGGTCCGAACTGGTACGAAATCACACGAAATGGTATGAACATGTACGAAATCGTACGAAATGGTATGAACTCGTACGCGTTTGTACAATATGGGCCAAATACTATGATTTGGTCCGAACTGGTACAAACAGGTATGGAATAGTACAAAATGGTATGAACTAGTACGAACTCAAAAAAATGGTTTGAAATCGTACCAGTTTATACAATATGGGATAAATCGTACGATTTGGTCCGAACTGATACGAAATCACACGAAATGGTATGAAATGGTACAAACAGGTACGAAATCATATAAACGGGTATCAACTCAAAAAATGGTACGAACTAGTACGAGTATGTACAATATGGGCCAAATCGTACGATTTCCTCCCAACTGGTACAAAATCACACGAAATGGTATGAAATGGTACAAACAGGTACGAACTCGTACGAGTATGTACAAAATGGGTAAAATCATACAATTTGTTCCAAACTCGTACGAAATCACACGAAATGGTCTGAAATGGAACAAAGAGGTACGAACTCGTACGAGTATGTACAATATGGGCCAAATTGTACACTTTGGTTCGAACTAGTACGAAATCACACGAAATGGTATGAATAGGTATGAAATCGTACGAAATGGTATGAACTAGTATAAACTCAAAAAAGTGGTACGAAATCGTACCAGTTTATACAATATGGGCCAAATCGTATGATTTGGTCCGAACTGGTACGAAATCATACGAAATGGTATGAAATGGTACAAACAGGTACAAAATCGTACGAACTGGTACGAACTCAAAAAAATGGGCCAAATCGTACGATTTGGTCCGAGCTGGTACGAAATCAAACAAAATGGTATGAAGAGGTACGAAATGGTACGAAGTGGTATGACCTACTACGAACTCAAAAAAATGGTACGAAATCGTACAAGTTTATACAATATGGGCCAAATCGTACGATTTGGTCCGAACTGGTACGAAATCAAACAAAATGGTATGAAATGGAACAAACAGGTACAAAATCGTACGAACTAGTATGAACTCGTACGAGTTTGTACAATTTGGGCCAAATAGTACGATTTGGCCCTAACTGGTACGAAATCCCACGAAATGGTATTGTTCTGGAGTGGGCTCGAAGGCCAATTTCGTCCAACAGGCCCATCGCGGCCCAATACCTAACTTGCTCCGCAAGATGCGGCCGGCCCCGCAAAAAGCGCAACGGCTAGAACGCCTGCGCAGCCAACAGTATATATACCACACTAGCATGTGGCTTCAGGTACGTTTTACTCACCTTGTGACCCTGCCCGTTGAAGCACCTCTGACTTGAGCGTTGGAGTGCCTTTGCAGGTACCACCCGCGTGCGGCTCAGAACTCGGTCCTTCATCCCAACGACCGAGCAACATCATCAGACAGCAACAACTCATCGTATTGATCAGGTACGATCAATTGGCGACCACAGTCGGAGGCCCGAGTGCTATTCCACATCAAACCATGCCGCCACGTCAGAAACGCACTTCTTCCAGGCTCAACACCTCTGGAAAGAACCGACCTCAACGGACCCCAGAGGGCATGCCTGTGACAGTTCATGAATCACAAGGCGAGCCTCGCCAAGAACCCTCAATGCAGGGTGGCCGCGGGCCAGTCATCCAACCGGTCCAGCAACTACCGACCGAGCTGGCCGAAGCTGGAATCCAAGAAGCATTGCCAAAGCATGTGACCCAAGCACTCATACAAATTCTGGAGCAAAAGAGTCAAGTGATTGCTGATCGAGACGAGCTGATCGAACGCTATGAGAGAGGGTCGATCTCGATCCGCCCGCGTGCGGATAGTGGTCGCCCAGAGCAACCATCTTGGCCCCATCGTTCACCACCACGAAGAGAAGCTCCTCCTCGTTGAGGCGTATCTCGACGCAATCCTTCAAGAAGGGCGATCGTCCATAGGTCGCCCCCTCATCAAGGAAGTCGCCATCGTCGTTCCCCCGTGGAAGATTACGACTGTGCTGACTCGAGCTACCGACCAGAGTCCGAAAGGTCGCCAACAAGATACTCGTCCAACGAGTCCTCAGGATCCCGCCGATCAAGAAGCAGGCCGTGGGACTCGTACGAGGAGTTTAACGACTACCGCAACGGGGAGATTAGAGATGTCTCCCGTGCCATCAGCCAACCAAGAAGAAACTATTCAGAGCGGCCTAGAAGACGGTCGTCGTCGCATGCTCCACAATGCCACGGACCCCATGGACCCCTTCCAATTGCAGACAGATTCTTTGGTCAGCCGGTCGGCCCTTACGGTCTGCCCGTCGACCAAGCTTATGCCGCCATGCAGCCCTACGGGCAGAATCTCATCCCGACCGGACAAGGGCCTTTCACCAGCGAAATCAGGCGTTATCGCATCCCAAGGGACATGAGGAAGCCCCCAAACCTGAACAAGTTTAACGGCCGCGGGGATCCAGATAAACACCTCATGTACTTCAACAACTACTGTAGCTATAGGGAGCTAGGACGGACGATGAAGTGCAAACTTTTTCCTCAGTCGCTCGAAGGCCGGGTGTTAGAATGGTGGGAATCCCTACGTCCCAACTCCGTCTCTTCTTGGGAAGGCCTTGTGGCAATGTTCTTGGCCAATTATACAGCCAACCGTTGTCAGTATCGTTATGAAGAGCACTTGGACTCGGTCGTCCAAGGAGAGAACGAACCGTTGAGGGAGTTTATCGATCGGTTCATGTCAGAGGCTGACACAGTCCGCAACCTATCAGACACGGACAAACTGAAGTATCTCAAACGTGGTATAAGAAAGAACCACAGATTTGCCGAAGAGTTCTCTTTGAACCGCTACTACGACCTCGGCTTGTTCCTTAGAAGGGCCAACGACCATATGGGCTATGAAGAGCAATTGGCCGCCGACAAGGGCGCCCGCGCGCGTCCCAAGGAAGAGAATGGCAGGCCGGTCAAGGGGCAAGAAAACTACCGTGACAGTAAGCCCGAGTACCGGCCCAAGAAGTACGAGCATCGTACAAAGTTGAACACTCCCATCGCGCAGATCTTCACGGAGTGCCAGAACAACGAGTTCACTGGTGTAAGGCGACCTGATCCTCTAGTGTTGAAGAAAGGAGGTCGGCCTACCAAGAAATACTGCAGATACCACAAGAGTAAGGGGCATGATACCAATGACTGTATGGCCCTAAAAGATGACATAGAAGATCTCATTCAGAAAGGTAAGTTGAGGCAATATGTCAGAGATGAAGGTAATGATCGCCCGGAAGAAAGAGCCGTTGGCCAACCCGCCAATGACAGAGGTAAAGCGATCGTCAACTCAACGGTCGAGCAAGCGCCTAACAATTCTGAGGAAGATCGCGACCCCAGACAGTCGAAGGGCCGCAATGTAGCCATGGTCATCCATGGAGGTAATCCGTTGGATATCAGAGAGTCCAACAAGGCAATGAAGAGGAAGTGGAATGAACTCATGATGGTCGGCTCAACTTCAACCCCACGGCCGGCCTCGAATAGGCCGCCCATTTCCTTTGGGGACGAAGACTTGCTCGATGGAAAAGTCAATAATTACGTCCCTTTGGTAGTATCGGCCGTAATGGCCAACACCGAGGTCAGAAGAATACTGGTTGACCAAGGGAGCTCGGCCGACATCATGTTTGAGGAACTGATTGACAAGTTAAACGTGGACAGGAGCGAAATTATTCCGCAAGCAGTACCAACCCCATTGACCGGGTTCAATGGGGCGACCACCTACCCACTGGGGACGATAGAATTACTTGTTACTTTTGGAGATGATACGAACGACAGCACGTCGTACAGGACGGTCAGAACGACGTTCTTAGTTCTGCCAATCAAATCGTGTTACCACTGCATCATTGGCCGCCCAACACTGGGAAAATTGGAGGCCGTAGCCTCAACTGTACATTTGAAGATGAAGTTCTACAGTAAAAGCGACCAAGTTGTGACAGTAATGGCCGACATGGAAGCGGCCATGAGGAGCCATTTCCTCTATCAAGAGATTTGTGACATGGAGGTGACGAATGCTAAACCGCAGAATCTCGGAGAGGGGCATCAGATTAATGTGGCCGACCTGGATGCCCGATACGACCCAGATAGCGACCCTGAGGACGACGACGACGATTTAGCCCGCGAGCTAAAGAATAAACTGAAGAGGCCCGAGCCCCACGGGGAATTGATCGATGTTCAGTTATCGGACGACCCAACTAAGACAGTCAAGTTGGGAAGCGACCTACCTGAACAAGACAAGCAAGATCTCATCACCTGCCTCAGGGATTACGCAGACCTTTTCGCATGGCGGGCATCAGACATGCCCGGGATCCCAATAGAGATTGCTTGCCACCAACTGTCAGTCGACGAGACAGCCAGACCGGTCGCACAAAAGAGACGCACTCAGAGCGAAGAGAAAGCATTGGCGGCCGCACAGGCAGTTGACGACCTCACCAATGCCAATTTTATTGAGGAGATTAAGTATACGACTTGGCTTTCCAATGTCGTACTAGTGAAGAAGAAAAATGGTAAGTGGCGCATGTGTGTCGACTATACCGATCTGAATAAGGCATGCCCAAAGGACGCCTTTCCCTTGCCAAACATTGACAAACTGGTCGACGGGGCTGCGGGCTACAAACTCCTGTCTTTTTTAGACGCCTATTCAGGTTACAACCAAATCACTATGTACCCACCCGATCGGCATAAGACCGCGTTCATGACCGATCGAGGAAACTTTCAATACAAGGTAATGCCCTTTGGTCTGAAGAACGCCGGAGCGACCTATCAAAGAATGATGAATAAGGTCTTCAGGCGGCAGATCGGTCGGATATCAGAGGTCTACTTGGATGATATGATCATTAAAAGCAAGACCGACCGAGACCATATTGACGACCTAAAGGAAATTTTCGAGGAAGCAAGGAAGAATTCCTTGAGGTTGAATCCAGAGAAGTGCACCTTCGGAGTAAGGGCGGGCAAGTTCCTAGGCTTCCACTTAACAGAGCGAGGGATCGAAGCAAACCCTGACAAGTGCAAGGCGGTCGCTGACATGAGGCCGCCCACTACGAAAAAAGAGATTCAGCAATTGAATGGCATGGTCGCTGCCCCGTCACGATTTATACCTAAATCAGCGTGCAAATCTCTTCCACTGTTCAAGCTCTTGAAGAAGGAGGTCGAGTTTGAATGGACCGATCAATGCCAGCGAGCATTGGACGAGCTGAAGGCAGCACTCACAAACCCGCCCATCATGACCAAGCCGCAACCAGGGGAGAAGCTTTACTTATACTTGGCCATAACAGACGAAGCCATGAGCGCTGTTCTCGTAAGAGAAAGCGACCTAAAGCAAAACCCGGTCTATTTTATCACTAAGGTATTTCAAGGCCCAGAGATCAGATACCAGAAGATTGAGAAGCTAGCTTTAGCGTTACTTGTGGCCACTCGTAGATTGCGCCCTTATTTCGTGGCCCATCAGGTAGTGGTGAGGACCGACCAGCCTATCAGGAAAATCCTTCACCGACCTGACCTAGCAGGGCGTATGATCAAGTGGGCTGTGGAACTCAGTGAGTTTGGGATCAAGTTCGAAGCTAGATCGGCCGCTAAGGCCCAAGTGCTGGCCGATTTCATTGCTGAGATGACTCCATTACCAGACGATCAGGCCATCACGACCTGGACTTTGTATGTAGACGGATCCTCCAACAGCAAAGGAAGTGGGGCCGGTTTGATACTTGAAAACTCAGAAGGACTTACTGTTGAAGTGACATTGACTTTTGCGTTTCACACTTCAAACAACCAGGCCGAGTATGAAGCGTGCATTGCCGGGCTGCAGCTAGCCAAAGAGTTCAACGTCGACCGTGTCGAACTTCACTCTGACTCTCTACTGGTAGTCTCCCAAATTCAAGACCTTTACGACGCAAAAGACGACGTCTTGAAGAATTATTTGGCCAAGGTAAGGGATCTACTCAAGCAATTCGACCGAGCAGAAGCCAAGCACGTCCCCAGGACGGAGAACGTTCGGGCTGATATCCTATCAAAGCTAGCTAGTACAAAGACTCCTGGAAACCACAGAAGTCTAATCCAAGAAACGTTAACGCGGCCGAGCGTATCAACCAAGCCTGCCCAACCATTAGCCATTCTAGCGGTCGACTTGGACAAAGACTGGATCACTCCTATCTTGCAGTACATTCTCAATGGAGTAGAACCTTGCGATCAGAAGGCAGCAAAACTCCTGAGGTTGCGGGCGACCAAGTATTCAGTGATCGAAGGAAGACTGTATAGAAGGGGCTTTTCATCCCCATTGCTGAGATGCCGTACATCGGTCAAAGCCGACCATGTATTGAGAGATATACATGAAGGAGATTGTGGTAGCCACCAAGGTGGTCGGTCGATTGCTAAGAAGGCGCTCAGGGCCGGGCACTATTGGCCGACCATGGATGAGGACGCTAAGATACTTGTTCGGAAGTGCAAGAAATGCCAAATCCATGCCGACGTTCATATAGTGCCCTCATCAGAACTACACAGCTTAACCCCACCATGGCCGTTCGCTTGGTGGGGCATGGACCTGCTCGGCCCTTTTCCACCTGCACGTCGTCAGTTGAAATTCCTCATCGTTGCGATCGACTATTTCACTAAGTGGATAGAAGCAGAGCCACTTGCAACCATTACCTCAGCGAAGGTATCTAAGTTTTTTGGTCGAAACGTGCTCGCCCGCTTTGGAGTGCCCCAACAACTGGTGACTGATAATGGAACTCAGTTCGCAGATAGAAAGTTTAGAGAAATGCTGGCCGGCCTAGGCGTGAAACAGCGTTTCACCTCGGTCGAGCACCCACAAACCAATGGCCAGGCAGAAGCGGCCAACAGGGTAGTACTACGCGGACTGAAAAGGAGGTTGGACGAAGCCAAGGGCAATTGGGCAGAAGAACTACAGTCGGTCCTTTGGGCCTACAGAACGACCCCCCACTCATCGACCGGGGAGTCACCATTTAGACTTGTCTACGGAACAGACGCTGTCATCCCGATTGAGATGGGAGAGCGAAGTTGGAGGACGACCAACCCACCAACCCCGGCCGCAAACGAACGAGCAACAAGAGAAGAACTCGACCTGGTTGAAGAGCTACGAAACAAGGCGTCACTTAGGGAGCAACTCATCAAACAGAAGGTCACTGCCAGGTATAACGCCCGCGTCCAGAAGAGGGAATTCTCCATTGGACAGCTAGTCCTTAGGAGGGCCGACGTAGGGAATAAGAACGCTCGCCAGGGAAAGCTCGCCCCCAATTGGGAAGGACCATACCGTGTCATCAGCAAGACTGGAAAGGAAGCTTACGAGCTGGAAACCATGGAAGGGGCGACCATCCCCAGAACATGGAATGCTGACAAGTTGAGAAAGTATTATGTTTAAGTTGTAAACACTAATTGATCAATAAAGAACATGCGGTCGCTCTTTTTCCCCACAGGGGTTTTTTACCGAGGACCGACCTTAAAATTCGACTTGTGTACTTTATTTTCATGCAAATTGTATGCACGGTCGCTCACCATGCGAGTAGCAGTCGAGCGACCAGTAGAGTGCCATCGAATGGCCCAAACGAAAGCCGCCGAGCGGCCTAAAAAGAGTGCCATCGAATGGCCCAAACGAAAGCCGCCGAGCGGCCTAAAAAGAGTGCCATCGAATGGCCCAAACAAAAGTTGGCGAGCGGCCTATGCATCGATTGGCCGAGCGGTCTAAAAGAGTAGCAAAAAAGAGTTGAATCCAATTACAGAGCAATTAAACAGGCCAAAAATTCATGAAATAATTGTCATCGAATACAAACGAGGACGCCTTGGTCGAAACCATGGCGCCCATTAAAACACCGCTCGCAGGCGGGCCAAGATTACAAAATTCAAATTACAAGTCAAGAGTCGCTAGGGGCCTGATAGATGACGGCCTCTTCTTGAAGAACCTTCCCCTTCGACATCTTCTTGGGACGGACGATCTGCTGCTCGATCACACGATGTGTGCATTGAACGATCTCGCGATCGACCCCTAGATCAGGGTAGAGGAGCTTAATCTGGCTGACCACATTTTCAAATTGACCCTCTGCAGCTCCCTTCGCCCGGTCAAGAACGTCTTTATAGCGACCTCGAAACTTGTTCTTTTCCTCCTCCACGGCGTCCAGCTCATTTTTCAGTCCAACGACCTGGTTTGACAGCTCTTCATTCTTTGAAGTGAGGCGTTCGACCTCTTTCTCAGCCGTTTCCTTGTCGGCGACCGCCTTGTCCAGAGCAGACTCGGCCGCAGTTTGAGCAGAGACAGCGGCCACAAGTTGGTGTTCTGCTTCGACGAGCTTCCTCTCATTGTCAGCGATCGCTTCGACTCTCGGTTCAAGCTCCTTCAATTTCTTGAGCAAGTCATCTCGCTCACCCCTCATTTCTGCGAGCAACGACAAGGCAGAATTCAATTTAAAATTTTTATCAACTAGATCGTCTTCAAGCAATGAATATCTATGGGCAAGGCGCCTACCTTCCAGGCGATCTGATTCTTCATCTTGGTATTTCTTGAACAGAATACCAGCGGCCTTCATTGCATCGGCCATCACCTCGAACGGTTCCTCCTTGAAATGAGCACAGTCTTCATCACCCAATCCAAGCAGGTCGATTTTAGGCGACCGGTTGTGCCCGTGGCTTTTCCCACTCTTATGCTTCTTGTTCTGCCCCCATGATCGACCGACCTATTCCTCTTGGACCTTTCTTGATTTTTGGGTGGGCTGCCCAAGTCGATTGCTTGATGTGGCGTGGCCGCCCGAGGAGCCTGACGATCGGGCTGAGATCCAGTTCCGGCAGGTTGAGGCGTACCCCCAGGTTGAGCCTCAAGAATTCCGCGGACGGGCGAAGTATCACCATCCTCGGCCGCCCATTGTTCCAAGAGGTCAAAGTCGTTCATGTTCGCCATATCAACTGCAAAGGCAAAAGTAGATGGTTAGAAACATTTAAATAAAATGAAGTGACGGAAAATAAACTAGGCGAGCGACCACCAACCAAGAGCGGCCTTGACTTTCTTCTTGCCACGAGCATCCACAATGTTTTTAACCTTGATGCGACCCTCAGGGACTAGGGACACAATCTTTCTCAGCCTATGGATCGTCCCCTTGTCCAGGTCGTCAAGTTCTATTTCTTTAAAAGCATACTGGCCCGGTTTCTTCGAGAAATGGTTGAAACTCCACACTGTGGGAAATAGGGGCGTTCCTTCTTGATCATCCTTCGACATCTGGGCGATCCCTCGATGGGCCTCGGCCGAGTTCGGAACGACCCAAAAGAATTCTCTTTTCCATCCGGTCGTCAATGATTCCATGTAAGGCTTGAAAAAGTTGTATGTTGAGCGGTTTTTGAACGAGACCGCTTCCTTGCGGGCGCCCTTGGAGCCTTTCTCATAAATATAACTCATTTCAAACAAAGTGAAAAACAGTCTTATGGAGACCGGCCGTCTCAGAACCACGAGAACATCTTCGTATGACTGCAGGAACGCCCAACCGTTCGGGTTCAGTTGAGAGGGGGCGACCTGAAGATAGCGTAAAACCTGGCGTTGGAACCTGGTAAATGGAGGAATTATGCCCATGCGTTCGAAAACGATGCGGTACATCGTGAATTTTAGCACATCAGTCCAGGCCGCAACATCTTCCCCTTTAGCCATACCTTCTACTCTCCAACCTTCGTTCAGCCCGGTCGCCCGATACGCTAGGTCCTGGCTCCCCTGTTGAATTTTGCTGCGTTGACCTCTCAGGTTAAGAGAAACCCAAGACATGTCCTTTGCAGCTGCGACCTTAGGATCTTCTCGATGGTCGCCCTGTTGGCCTATGTCGGCCGTCTCAGAGCAGTCGGCCGCAGCCTGGCCAATACCTTCGTCACAGTCAACCCGTGTGTTGCTTTCTGCGGTGTCATCGACCACAGCCTCGGTGAACGGCGCCCCACTTCTGTCCGGCCGAGTCCCGGATTTGCTAGAGGAAGTCCAATTCAGGGTCGAATACCCAAAGGAAGATTCGTCGTTAGAAGAAGACGACCGGGCGTGCGCAGAACTTTGCTCCACTGGTCGGGTCATATTGTGCGCAAGAGAAACGGCCGGGATTCCAGAGATACGGCGGGTTTGTTTAGTCCGCGCCAGAATGAACCTGTGGAGGGGAATAACGGTCAAGGTCTTGCTCGCGCGTGGGAAGGGGCGACGTGGTCGTCCCTAGACCTGACACCCCCTCCATCAGGTGGAACATAAAAACTCAAATAAAGGAAGAGCGGTCGTAGTTACCTGGAACTGGAGCGAACTGATGTTGCGAGCGAGCTGATTGCGAGCGAGCTGATTGCGAGAGCGGAGAAATCGGAGAAACGTGCAAATGAGGTACCCCTTGAACCCTATATATAATGGGCCAACCATCATCATGGGCCGGAGGCGAAGAGGCGCCACTCTTCGCGTACCGTCATTACTTAAACTCCTCGAGTCTCTAAACTTCACCTCATTAAAGTAACTGTCGCCTCAGCATTCATGACGATTGATTGTCAGGCATCACCCCCGAGACGGCACCTGGCCCCGTGTGACCAGGCCGCGTGGCAGCGACCACGCAGTCAACCAATTAGCGATCGACCAGATTACGTTCGACAAGTCGTCGTTCCAGAACGGTCGTTTGTGACCACGCTGGGGGGCAAGGAATCAAGCCTTAGCCCGCCCCCAGGCGACCTAGGCTTGGGGGGCAACTGTTCGGGAGTGGGCTCGAAGGCCAATTTCGTCCAACAGGCCCATCGCGGCCCAATACCTAACTTGCTCCGCAAGATGCGGCCGGCCCCGCAAAAAGCGCGACGGCTAGAACGCCTGCGCAGCCAACAGTATATATACCACACTAGCATGTGGCTTCAGGTACGTTTTACTCACCTTGTGACCCTGCCCGTTGAAGCACCTCTGACTTGAGCGTTGGAGTGCCTTTGCAGGTACCACCCGCGTGCGGCTCAGAACTCGGTCCTTCATCCCAACGACCGAGCAACATCATCAGACAGCAACAACTCATCGTATTGATCAGGTACGATCAGGTATGAAATGGTACAAACTGGTACGAAATCGTACGAACTAGTACGAACTCGTACGAGTTGGTACAATATGGGCCAAATCGTACAATTTGTTCCGAACTAGTACGAAATGGTATGAATAGGTACGAAACGGTACGAAGTGGTATGAACTACTACGAACTCAAAAAAATGGTACGAAATCGTACCAGTTTATACAATAAGGGCCAAATCGTACGATTTGGTCCGAACTGGTACGAAATCATACGAAATGGTATGAAATGGTACAAACAGGTACGAAATTGTACGAACTAGTACGAACTCGTACGAGTTGGTACAATATGGGCCAAATTGTACGATTTGGTCGAAACTAGTACGAACAGCTGCGAAATCGTACGAAATGGTATGAATAGTACGAACTCGAAAAAATGGTTCGGAATCGTACTATTTTATACAATATGGGCCAAATCGTACGATTTGGTCCGAACTGGTACGAAATCACACGAAATGGTCTGAAATGGAACAAAGAGGTACGAACTCGTAGGAGTATGTACAGTATGGGCCAAATTGTACACTTTGGTTCGAACTGGTACGAAATCACACGAAATGGTATGAACAGGTACGAAATCATACGAAATGGTATGAACTAGTATGAACTCAAAAAAATGGTACGAAATGGTATGAACTAGTATGAACTCAAAAAAATCGTACGAAATCGTACCAGCTTATACAATATGGGCCAAATCGTACGATTTGGTCCGAACAGGTACCAAATCGTACAAAATGGTATGAACTAGTATGAACTCAAAAAAATGGTTCGAAATCGTACCAGTGTATACGATATGGGCCAAATCGTACGAACTGGTACGAACTCAAAAAAATGGTACGAAATCGTACCAGTTTATACAATATGGGCCAAGTCGTACGATTTGGTCCGAACTGGTACGAAATCATACAAAATGGTATGAAATGGAACAAACAGATACAAAATCGTACGAACTAGTATGAACTCGTAGGAGTTTGTACAATTTGGGCCAAATAGTACGATTTGCCCCGAACTGGTACGAAATCCAACGAAATGGTATGAAATGGTACAAACTGGTACGAAATCGTACCAACTGGTATGAACTCGTACGAGTTGGTACAAAATGGGCCAAATCGTAGAATTTGTTTCGAACTAGTACGAAATCACACGAAATGGTATGAAAAGGTACGAAATGGTATGAAGTGGTATGAACTACTACGAACTCAAAAAAATGGTACGAAATGGTACCAGTTTACACAATAAGGGCCAAGTCCTACGAATTGGTCCGAACTGGTACGAAATCATACGAAATGGTATGAAATGGTACAAACAGGTACGAAATTGTACGACTTGGTCGAAACTATTACGAACATGTACGAAATCATACGAAATGGTATGAATAGTACGAACTCGAAAAAATGGTTCGAAATCGTACTAGTTTAAACAATATGGGCCAAATCGTACAATTTGGTCTGACCAGGTAGGAATTCACACGAAATGGTATGAAATGGTACATACAGGTACGAATAGTAGAAAACGGTATGAACTAGTACGAACTCAAAAAGATGGTTTGAAATCGTACCAGTTTATACAATATGGGATAAATCGTACGATTTGGTCCAAACTGGTACGAAATCACACAAAATGGTATGAAATGGAACAAACAGGTACGAAATCGTACGAACTCGTACGAGTATGTACAATATGGGCTGGTCCGAACTGGTACGAAATCAAACGAAATGGTATGAACAGGTACGACATCGTACGAAATGGTATGAACTCGTACGAGTTTGTACAATTTGGGCCCGTACAAGTATGTACAATATGGGCCAAATCGTACGATTTGGCCCGAACTGGTACGAAATCACACGAAGTGGTATGAAATGGAACAAACAGGTACGAAATCGCACGAACTCGTACGAACCCGTACAAGTATGTACAATATGGGCCAAATCGTACGATTTGGCCCGAACTGGTACGAAATCACAGGAAGTGGTATGAAAAGGAACAAACAGGTACGAAATCGTACGAACTCGTACGAGTATGTACAATATGGGCTGGTCCGAACTGGTACGAAATCAAACGAAATGGTATGAACAGGTACGAAATCGTACGAAATGGTATGAACTCGTACGAGTTTGTACAATATGGGCCAAATAGTACGACTTGGTCCGAACTGGTACGAACAGGTATGGAATAGTACAAATTGGTATGAACTAGTACGAACTCAAAAAAATGGTTCGAAATCGTACCAGTTTATACAATATGGGATAAATCGTACGGTTTGGTCCGAACTGGTACGAAATCATATGAAATGGTATGAAATGGTACAAACAGGTACGAAATTGTAAGAACTCGTACGAGTTGGTACAATATGGGCCAAATTGTACGATTTGGTCGAAACTAGTACGAACAGCTACGAAATCGAACGAAAAAGGGTATGAATAGTACGAACTCGAAAAAATGGTTCGAAATCGTACTAGTTTATACAATATGGGCCAAATCGTACGATTTGGTCTGACCTGGTAGGAATTCACATGAAATGGTATGAAATGGTACAAACAGGTACGAAATCGTACGAACTGGTATGAACTCGTACGAGTTGGTACAATATGGGCCAAATCGAACAATTTGTTCTGAACTAGTATGAAATCACACGAAATGGTATGAATAGGTACGAAATGGTATGAAGTGGTATGAACTACTACGAACTCAAAAAAATTGTAGGAAATCGTACCAGTTTATACAATAAGGGCCAAATCGTACGATTTGGTCCGAACTGGTACGAACAGGTACGAAATCGTACGAAATGGTATGAATAGTACGAACTCGAAAAAATGGTTCGACATCGTACTAGTTTATGCAATATGGGCCAAATCGTACGATTTGGTTTGACCTGGTAGGAATTCACACGAAATGGTACAAACAGGTACGAAATCGTATGAACGGGTACGAACCCGTACAAGTATGTACAATATGGGCCAAATCGTACGATTTGGCCCGAACTGGTACAAAATCACCCGAAATGGTATGAAATGGAACAAACAGGTACGAAATCGTACGAACTTGTACGAGTATGTACAATATGGGCTGGTCCGAAATGGTACAAAATCAAACGAAATGATATGAACAGGTACGACATCGTACGAAATGGTATGGACTCGTACGAGTTTGTACAATATGGGCCAAATAGTACGATTTGGTCCGAACTGGTACGAACAGGTACGTAATAGTACAAAATGGTATGAACTACTACGAACTCAAAAAAATTGTACGATTTCGTACGATTTGGTCCGAACTGGTACGAAATCATACGAAATGGTATGAAATGGTACAAACAGGTACGAAATTATACGATTTGGTCGAAACTATTACGAACAGGTACGAAATCGTACGAAATGGTATGAATAGTACGAACTCGAAAAAATGGTTCGAAATCGTACTAGTTTATACAATATGGGCTAAATCGTACGAATTGGTCCAAACTGGTACGAAATCACACGAAATGGTATGAAATGGTACAAACAGGTACGAAATCATACAAACGGGTATGAACTCAAAAAATGGTACGAACTCGTAGGAGTATGTACAATATGGGTCAAATCGTACGATTTCCTCCGAACTGGTACTAAATCACACGAAATGGTATGAAATGGTACAAACAGGTACGAGTATGTACAAAATGGGCCAAATCGTACAGTTTGTTCCGAACTGGCACGAAATCACATGAAATGGTATGAATAGGTACGAAATGGTTCGAAGTGGTATGAACTACTACGAACTCGAAAAAATGGTACGAAATCGTACCAGTTTATACAATAAGGGCCAAATCGTACGAAATGGTATGAAATGGTACAAACGGGTACAAAATTGTACGAACTGGTACGAACTAGTAAAAAATGGTACGAACTCGTACGAGTTGGTACAATATGGGCCAAATTGTACGATTTGGTCGAAACTAGTACGAACAGGTACGAAATCGTAGGAAATGGTATGAATAGTACGAACTCTAAAAAATGGTTCGAAATCGTACTAGCTTATACAATATGGGCCAAATCGTACGATTTGGTCCGACCAGGTACGAAATCACACGAAATGGTATGAAATGGTAGAAACAGGTACGAAATCGTACGAACCCGTACAAGTTTGTACAATATGTGCCAAATCGTACGATTTGGTCCGAACAGGTACGAAATCACACGAAATTGTATGAAATGGAACAAACAATATACGCCAAAGCGTACGATTTCCCCCGAACTGGAATGAAATCACACGAAATGGTGCAAACAGGTACGAAATCGTACGAACTGGTACAACTTCGAAAAAATGGTACGAACTCGTACGAGTATGTACAATATGGGCCAAATCGTACGATTTGGTCCGAACTGGTACGAACAGGTACGAAATCGTACGAAATGGTATGAATAGTACGAACTCGAAAAAATGGTTCGACATCGTACTAGTTTATGCAATATGGGCCAAATCGTACGATTTGGTTTGACCTGGTAGGAATTCACACGAAATGGTACAAACAGGTACGAAATCGTATGAACGGGTACGGACCCGTACAAGTATGTACAATATGGGCCAAATCGTACGATTTGGCCCGAACTGGTACAAAATCACCCGAAATGGTATGAAATGGAACAAACAGGTACGAAATCGTACGAACTTGTACGAGTATGTACAATATGGGCTGGTCCGAAATGGTACAAAATCAAACGAAATGATATGAACAGGTACGACATCGTACGAAATGGTATGGACTCGTACGAGTTTGTACAATATGGGCCAAATAGTACGATTTGGTCCGAACTGGTACGAACAGGTACGTAATAGTACAAAATGGTATGAACTACTACGAACTCAAAAAAATTGTACGATTTCGTACGATTTGGTCCGAACTGGTACGAAATCATACGAAATGGTATGAAATGGTACAAACAGGTACGAAATTATACGATTTGGTCGAAACTATTACGAACAGGTACGAAATCGTACGAAATGGTATGAATAGTACGAACTCGAAAAAATGGTTCGAAATCGTACTAGTTTATACAATATGGGCTAAATCGTACGAATTGGTCCAAACTGGTACGAAATCACACGAAATGGTATGAAATGGTACAAACAGGTACGAAATCATACAAACGGGTATGAACTCAAAAAATGGTACGAACTCGTAGGAGTATGTACAATATGGGTCAAATCGTACGATTTCCTCCGAACTGGTACTAAATCACACGAAATGGTATGAAATGGTACAAACAGGTACGAGTATGTACAAAATGGGCCAAATCGTACAGTTTGTTCCGAACTGGCACGAAATCACATGAAATGGTATGAATAGGTACGAAATGGTTCGAAGTGGTATGAACTACTACGAACTCGAAAAAATGGTACGAAATCGTACCAGTTTATACAATAAGGGCCAAATCGTACGAAATGGTATGAAATGGTACAAACGGGTACAAAATTGTACGAACTGGTACGAACTAGTAAAAAATGGTACGAACTCGTACGAGTTGGTACAATATGGGCCAAATTGTACGATTTGGTCGAAACTAGTACGAACAGGTACGAAATCGTAGGAAATGGTATGAATAGTACGAACTCTAAAAAATGGTTCGAAATCGTACTAGCTTATACAATATGGGCCAAATCGTACGATTTGGTCCGACCAGGTACGAAATCACACGAAATGGTATGAAATGGTAGAAACAGGTACGAAATCGTACGAACCCGTACAAGTTTGTACAATATGTGCCAAATCGTACGATTTGGTCCGAACAGGTACGAAATCACACGAAATTGTATGAAATGGAACAAACAATATACGCCAAAGCGTACGATTTCCCCCGAACTGGAATGAAATCACACGAAATGGTGCAAACAGGTACGAAATCGTACGAACTGGTACAACTTCGAAAAAATGGTACGAACTCGTACGAGTATGTACAATATGGGCCAAATCGTACGATTTGGTCCGAACTGGTACGAACAGGTACGAAATCGTACGAAATGGTATGAATAGTACGAACTCGAAAAAATGGTTCGACATCGTACTAGTTTATGCAATATGGGCCAAATCGTACGATTTGGTTTGACCTGGTAGGAATTCACACGAAATGGTACAAACAGGTACGAAATCGTATGAACGGGTACGAACCCGTACAAGTATGTACAATATGGGCCAAATCGTACGATTTGGCCCGAACTGGTACAAAATCACCCGAAATGGTATGAAATGGAACAAACAGGTACGAAATCGTACGAACTTGTACGAGTATGTACAATATGGGCTGGTCCGAAATGGTACAAAATCAAACGAAATGATATGAACAGGTACGACATCGTACGAAATGGTATGGACTCGTACGAGTTTGTACAATATGGGCCAAATAGTACGATTTGGTCCGAACTGGTACGAACAGGTACGTAATAGTACAAAATGGTATGAACTACTACGAACTCAAAAAAATTGTACGATTTCGTACGATTTGGTCCGAACTGGTACGAAATCATACGAAATGGTATGAAATGGTACAAACAGGTACGAAATTATACGATTTGGTCGAAACTATTACGAACAGGTACGAAATCGTACGAAATGGTATGAATAGTACGAACTCGAAAAAATGGTTCGAAATCGTACTAGTTTATACAATATGGGCTAAATCGTACGAATTGGTCCAAACTGGTACGAAATCACACGAAATGGTATGAAATGGTACAAACAGGTACGAAATCATACAAACGGGTATGAACTCAAAAAATGGTACGAACTCGTAGGAGTATGTACAATATGGGTCAAATCGTACGATTTCCTCCGAACTGGTACTAAATCACACGAAATGGTATGAAATGGTACAAACAGGTACGAGTATGTACAAAATGGGCCAAATCGTACAGTTTGTTCCGAACTGGCACGAAATCACATGAAATGGTATGAATAGGTACGAAATGGTTCGAAGTGGTATGAACTACTACGAACTCGAAAAAATGGTACGAAATCGTACCAGTTTATACAATAAGGGCCAAATCGTACGAAATGGTATGAAATGGTACAAACGGGTACAAAATTGTACGAACTGGTACGAACTAGTAAAAAATGGTACGAACTCGTACGAGTTGGTACAATATGGGCCAAATTGTACGATTTGGTCGAAACTAGTACGAACAGGTACGAAATCGTAGGAAATGGTATGAATAGTACGAACTCTAAAAAATGGTTCGAAATCGTACTAGCTTATACAATATGGGCCAAATCGTACGATTTGGTCCGACCAGGTACGAAATCACACGAAATGGTATGAAATGGTAGAAACAGGTACGAAATCGTACGAACCCGTACAAGTTTGTACAATATGTGCCAAATCGTACGATTTGGTCCGAACAGGTACGAAATCACACGAAATTGTATGAAATGGAACAAACAATATACGCCAAAGCGTACGATTTCCCCCGAACTGGAATGAAATCACACGAAATGGTGCAAACAGGTACGAAATCGTACGAACTGGTACAACTTCGAAAAAATGGTACGAACTCGTACGAGTATGTACAATATGGGCCAAATCGTACGATTTGGTCCGAACTGGTACGAACAGGTACGAAATCGTACGAAATGGTATGAATAGTACGAACTCGAAAAAATGGTTCGACATCGTACTAGTTTATGCAATATGGGCCAAATCGTACGATTTGGTTTGACCTGGTAGGAATTCACACGAAATGGTACAAACAGGTACGAAATCGTATGAACGGGTACGAACCCGTACAAGTATGTACAATATGGGCCAAATCGTACGATTTGGCCCGAACTAGTACAAAATCACCCGAAATGGTATGAAATGGAACAAACAGGTACGAAATCGTACGAACTTGTACGAGTATGTACAATATGGGCTGGTCCGAAATGGTACAAAATCAAACGAAATGATATGAACAGGTACGACATCGTACGAAATGGTATGGACTCGTACGAGTTTGTACAATATGGGCCAAATAGTACGATTTGGTCCGAACTGGTACGAACAGGTACGTAATAGTACAAAATGGTATGAACTACTACGAACTCAAAAAAATTGTACGATTTCGTACGATTTGGTCCGAACTGGTACGAAATCATACGAAATGGTATGAAATGGTACAAACAGGTACGAAATTATACGATTTGGTCGAAACTATTACGAACAGGTACGAAATCGTACGAAATGGTATGAATAGTACGAACACAAAAAAATGGTTCGAAATCGTACTAGTTTATACAATATGGGCTAAATCGTACGAATTGGTCCAAACTGGTACGAAATCACACGAAATGGTATGAAATGGTACAAACAGGTACGAAATCATACAAACGGGTATGAACTCAAAAAATGGTACGAACTCGTAGGAGTATGTACAATATGGGTCAAATCGTACGATTTCCTCCGAACTGGTACTAAATCACACGAAATGGTATGAAATGGTACAAACAGGTACGAGTATGTACAAAATGGGCCAAATCGTATAGTTTGTTCCGAACTGGCACGAAATCACATGAAATGGTATGAATAGGTACGAAATGGTTCGAAGTGGTATGAACTACTACGAACTCGAAAAAATGGTACGAAATCGTACCAGTTTATACAATAAGGGCCAAATCGTACGAAATGGTATGAAATGGTACAAACGGGTACAAAATTGTACGAACTGGTACGAACTAGTAAAAAATGGTACGAACTCGTAAGAGTTGGTACAATATGGGCCAAATTGTACGATTTGGTCGAAACTAGTACGAACAGGTACGAAATCGTAGGAAATGGTATGAATAGTACGAACTCTAAAAAATGGTTCGAAATCGTACTAGCTTATACAATATGGGCCAAATCGTACGATTTGGTCCGACCAGGTACGAAATCACACGAAATGGTATGAAATGGTAGAAACAGGTACGAAATCGTACGAACCCGTACAAGTTTGTACAATATGTGCCAAATCGTACGATTTGGTCCGAACAGGTACGAAATCACACGAAATTGTATGAAATGGAACAAACAATATGCGCCAAAGCGTACGATTTCCCCCGAACTGGAATGAAATCACACGAAATGGTGCAAACAGGTACGAAATCGTACGAACTGGTACAACTTCGAAAAAATGGTACGAACTCGTACGAGTATGTACAATATGGGCCAAGTCGTACAATTTGTTCCGAACTGGTACGAACAGGTACGAAATCGTACGAAATGGTATGAATAGTACGAACTCGAAAAAATGCTTCGACATCGTACTAGTTTATGCAATATGGGCCAAATCGTACGATTTGGTCTGACCTGGTAGGAATTCACACGAAATGGTACAAACAGGTACGAAATCGTATGAACGGGTACGAACCCGTACAAGTATGTACAATATGGGCCAAATCGTACGATTTGGTCCGAACTGGTACGAACAGGTACGAAATCGTACGAAATGGTATGAATAGTACGAACTCGAAAAAATGGTTCGACATCGTACTAGTTTATGCAATATGGGCCAAATTGTACGATTTGGTTTGACCTGGTAGGAATTCACCGAAATGGTACAAAACAGGTACGAAATCGTATGAACGGGTACGAACCCGTACAAGTATGTACAATATGGGCCAAATCGTACGATTTGGCCCGAACTGGTACAAAATCACCCGAATTGGTATGAAATGGAACAAACAGGTTACGAAATCGTACGAACTTGTACGAGTATGTACAAT
>CM076851.1:86966311-87014375 GCA_039519185.1 Astragalus membranaceus
ACCATTTTTTCGAGTTCGTACTAGTTCATAACCATTTCGTACGATTTCGTACCTGTTAATACCATTTTGTGGGATTTCGTACCAGTTCGGACCAAATGGTACGATTTGGTCCATATTGTTTAAACTAGTACGAGTACGTACCTTTTTTTCGAGTTCGTAACAGTTCGTACGATTTCGTACCTGTTTGTACCATTTCATACCCAAATTGTACATACTGGTACGAGTTCGTACCATTTTTTCGAGTTCGTACTAGTTCGTCACGATTTCGTAGCTGTTTGTACCATTTCGTATGATTTCGTACCAAGTCGCACCAAATCGTACGATATGGCCCATATTGTATAAACTGGTACGATTTCGAACCATTTTTTCGAGTTTCGTACTAGTTCATACCATTTCGTACGATTTCGTACCTGTTAATACCATTTCGTGGGATTTCGTACCAGTTCGGACCAAATCGTACGATTTGGCCCAAATTGTACATACTCGTATGAGTTCGTACCATTTTTTCGAGTTCATACTAGTTCATACCATTTCGTACGATTTCGTACCTGTTCATACCATTTCGTGTGATTTCGTACCAGTTCGGACCAAAGTGTACAATTTGGCCCATATTGTACATACTCGGAGAAGTTCGTACCTGTTTGTTCATTTCATACCATTTCGTGTGATTTCCTACCAGGTCGGACCAAATCGTACGATTTGGCCCATATTGTATAAACTAGTACGATTTCGAACCATTTTTTCGAGTTCGTACTATTCATACCATTTCGTACGATTTCGTACCTGTTCGTACTAGTTTCGACCAAATCATACAATTTGGCCCATATTGTACCAACTCTTATGAGTTCGTACCATTTTTTACGAGTTCGTACCAATTCGTACAATTTCGTGCCTGTTTGTACCATTTCATACCATTTCGTATGATTTCGTACCAGTTCGGACCAAATCGTACGATTTGGCCCATATTGTACAAACTCGTACAAGTTCGTACCAGTTCGTACGATTTCGTCCCAGTTTGTACCATTTCATACCATTTCGTGTGATTTCGTACCAGTTCGGGCCAAATCGTACTATTTGGCCCATAATGTACAAACTCGTACGAGTTCATACTAGTTCGTACGATTTTGTACCTATTTGTTCAATTTCATTCCATTTTGTTTGTTTTCGTAACAGTTCGGACCAAATCGTACGATTTGGCCCATATTGTATAAACTGGTACGATTTCGTACCATTTTTTCGAGTTCGTACTAGTTCATACCATTTCGTACGATTTCGTACCTGTTAATACCATTTTGGTGGGATTTCGTACCAGTTCGGACCAAATGGTACGATTTGGCCCATATTGTATAAACTAGTACGAGTACGTACCATTTTTTCGAGTTCGTACAGTTCGTACATGTTTGTACCATTTCATACCATTTCGTATGATTTCGTACCAGTTCGGACCAAATCGTACGATTTGGCCCATATTGTACATACTGGTACGAGTTCGTACCATTTTTTCGAGTTCGTACTAGTTCGTTTGATTTCGTACCTGTTTGTACCATTTCATACCATTTCGTATGATTTCGTACCAGTTCGGACCAAATCGTACGATTTGGCCCATATTGTATAAACTAGTACGATTTCGTACCATTTTTTCGAGTTCGTACTAGTTCATACCATTTCGTACGATTTCGTACCTATTAATACCATTTCGTGGGATTTCGTACCAGTTCGGACCAAATCCTACGATTCGGCCCATATTGTACATACTCGTACGAGTTCGTACCATTTTTTCGAGTTCACACTAGTTCATACCATTTCGTACGATTTCGTATCTGTTCATACCATTTCATGTGATTTCGTACCAGTTCGGACCAAAGTGTACAATTTGGCCCATATTGTAAATACTTGGACGAATTCGTACCTGTTTGTTCCATTTCATACCATTTCGTGTGATTTCGTACCAGGTCGCACCAAATCGTACGATTTGGCCCATATTGTATAAACTAGTACGATTTCGAACCATTTTTTCGAGTTCGTACTATTCATACGATTTCGTACCTGTTCGTACTAGTTTCGACCAAATCGTACAATTTGGCCCATATATACATACTCGTACGAATTTCGTACCATTTTTTCGAGTTCGTACTAGTTCGTACGATTTCGTACCTGTTTGTACCATTTCGTATGATTTCGTACCAGTTCGCACCAAATCGTACGATTTGGCCCATATTGTATAAACTGGTACGATTTCGTACCATTTTTTCGAGTTCGTACTAGTTCATACCATTTCGTACGATTTCGTACCTGTTAATACCATTTCGTGGGATTTCGTACCAGTTCGGACCAAATCGTACGATTTGGCCCATATTGTACATACTCGTATGAGTTCGTACCATTTTTTCGAGTTCATACTAGTTCATACCATTTCGTACGATTTCGTACCTGTTCATACCATTTCGTGTGATTTCGTACCAGTTCGGACCAAAGTGTACAATTTGGCCCATATTGTACATACTCGGAGAAGTTCGTACCTGTTTGTTCCATTTCATACCATTTCGTGTGATTTCCTACCAGGTCGGACCAAATCGTACGATTTGGCCCATATTGTATAAACTAGTACGATTTCGAACCATTTTTTCGAGTTCGTACTATTCATACCATTTCGTACGATTTCGTACCTGTTCGTACTAGTTTCGACCAAATCATACAATTTGGCCCATATTGTACCAACTCTTATGAGTTCGTACCATTTTTTACGAGTTCGTACCAATTCGTACAATTTCGTGCCTGTTTGTACCATTTCATACCATTTCGTATGATTTCGTACCAGTTCGGACCAAATCGTACGATTTGGCCCATATTGTACAAACTCGTACAAGTTCGTACCAGTTCGTACGATTTCGTCCCAGTTTGTACCATTTCATACCATTTCGTGTGATTTCGTACCAGTTCGGGCCAAATCGTACTATTTGGCCCATAATGTACAAACTCGTACGAGTTCATACTAGTTCGTACGATTTTGTACCTATTTGTTCAATTTCATTCCATTTTGTTTGTTTTCGTAACAGTTCGGACCAAATCGTACGATTTGGCCCATATTGTATAAACTGGTACGATTTCGTACCATTTTTTCGAGTTCGTACTAGTTCATACCATTTCGTACGATTTCGTACCTGTTAATACCATTTTGGTGGGATTTCGTACCAGTTCGGACCAAATGGTACGATTTGGCCCATATTGTATAAACTAGTACGAGTACGTACCATTTTTTCGAGTTCGTACCAGTTCGTACGATTTCGTACCTGTTTGTACCATTTCATACCATTTCGTATGATTTCGTACCAGTTCGGACCAAATCGTACGATTTGTCCCATATTGTACATACTGGTACGAGTTCGTACCATTTTTTTCGAGTTCGTACTAGTTCGTTTGATTTCGTACCTGTTTGTACCATTTCATACCATTTCGTTTGATTTCGTACCAGTTCGGACCAGATCGAACGATTTGGCCCATATTGTATAAACTAGTACGATTTCGTACCATTTTTTCGAGTTCGTACTAGTTCATACCATTTCGTACGATTTCGTACCTATTAATACCATTTCGTGGGATTTCGTACCAGTTCGGACCAAATCCTACGATTTGGCCCATATTGTACATACTCGTACGAGTTCGTACCATTTTTTCGAGTTCACACTAGTTCATACCATTTCGTACGATTTCGTATCTGTTCATACCATTTCATGTGATTTCGTACCAGTTCGGACCAAAGTGTACAATTTGGCCCATATTGTAAATACTTGGACGAATTCGTACCTGTTTGTTCCATTTCATACCATTTCGTGTGATTTCGTACCAGGTCGCACCAAATCGTACGATTTGGCCCATATTGTATAAACTAGTACGATTTCGAACCATTTTTTCGAGTTCGTACTATTCATACGATTTCGTACCTGTTCGTACTAGTTTCGACCAAATCGTACAATTTGGCCCATATTATACAAACTCGTACGAATTCGTACCATTTTTTCGAGTTCGTACTAGTTCGTTTGATTTCGTACCTGTTTGTACCATTTCGTATGATTTCGTACCAGTTCGGACCAAATCGTACGATTTGGCCCATATTAACTCATACCATTTCGTACGATTTCGTACCTGTTTGTACCATTTCATACCATTTCGTATGATTTCGTACCAGTTCGCACCAAATCGTACGATTTGGCCCATATTGTATAAACTGGTACGATTTCGTACCATTTTTTCGAGTTCATACCATTTCGTACGATTTCGTACCTGTTAATACCATTTCGTGGGATTTCGTACCAGTTCGGACCAAATCGTACGATTTGGCCCATCTTGTACATACTCGTATGAGTTCGTACCATTTTTTCGAGTTCATACTAGTTCATACCATTTCGTACGATTTCGTACCAGTTCGGACCAAATCGTACGATTTGGCCCATATTGTATAAACTGGTACGATTTCGTACCATATTTTCGAGTTCGTACTAGTTCATACCATTTCGTACGATTTCGTACCTGTTAATACCATTTCGTGGGATTTCGTACCAGTTCGGACCGAATCGTACGATTTGGCCCATCTTGTACATACTCGTATGAGTTCGTACCATTTTTTCGAGTTCATACTAGTTCATACCATTTCGTACGATTTCGTACCTGTTCATACCATTTCGTGTGATTGCGTACCAGTTCGGACCAAAGTGTACAATTTGGCCCATATTGTACATACTCGGAGAAGTTCGTACCTGTTTGTTCCATTTCATACCATTTCGTGTGATTTCCTACCAGGTCGGACCAAATCGTACGATTTAGCCCATATTGTATAAACTAGTACGATTTCGAACCATTTTTTCGAGTTCGTACTATTCATACCATTTCGTACGATTTCGTACCTGTTCGTACTAGTTTCGACCAAATCATACAATTTGGCCCATATTGTACCAACTCGTATGAGTTCGTACCATTTTTACGAGTTCGTACCAGTTCGTACAATTTCGTGCCTGTTTGTACCATTTCATACCATTTCGTATGATTTCGTACCAGTTCAGACCAAATCGTACGATTTGGCCCATAATGTACAAACTCGTACCAGTTCGTACGATTTCGTCCCAGTTTGTACCATTTCATACTATTTCGTGTGATTTCGTACCAGTTCGGGCCAAATCGTACTATTTGGCCCATAATGTACAAACTCGTACGAGTTCATACTAGTTCGTACGATTTTGTACCTATTTGTTCAATTTCATTCCATTTTGTTTGTTTTCGTAACAGTTCGGACCAAATCGTACGATTTGGCCCATATTGTATAAACTGGTACGATTTCGTACCATTTTTTCGAGTTCGTACTAGTTCATACCATTTCGTACGATTTCGTACCTGTTAATACCATTTTGGTGGGATTTCGTACCAGTTCGGACCAAATGGTACGATTTGGTCCATATTGTTTAAACTAGTACGAGTACGTACCTTTTTTTCGAGTTCGTAACAGTTCGTACGATTTCGTACCTGTTTGTACCATTTCATACCCATATTGTACATACTGGTACGAGTTCGTACCATTTTTTCGAGTTCGTACTAGTTCGTACGATTTCGTAGCTGTTTGTACCATTTCGTATGATTTCGTACCAAGTCGCACCAAATCGTACGATATGGCCCATATTGTATAAACTGGTACGATTTCGTACCATTTTTTCGAGTTCGTACTAGTTCATACCATTTCGTACGATTTCGTACCTGTTAATACCATTTCGTGGGATTTCGTACCAGTTCGGACCAAATCGTACGATTTGGCCCAAATTGTACATACTCGTATGAGTTCGTACCATTTTTTCGAGTTCATACCATTTCGTACGATTTCGTACCTGTTCATACCATTTCGTGTGATTTCGTACCAGTTCGGACCAAAGTGTACAATTTGGCCCATATTGTACATACTCGGAGAAGTTCGTACCTGTTTGTTCCATTTCATACCATTTCGTGTGATTTCCTACCAGGTCAGACCAAATCGTACGATTTGGCCCATATTGTATAAACTAGTACGATTTCGAACCATTTTTTCGAGTTCGTACTATTCATACCATTTCGTACGATTTCGTACCTGTTCGTACTAGTTTCGACCAAATCATACAATTTGGCCCATATTGTACCAACTCTTATGAGTTCGTACCATTTTTTACGAGTTCGAACCAATTCGTACAATTTCGTGCCTGTTTGTACCATTTCATACCATTTCGTATGATTTCGTACCAGTTCGGACCAAATCGTACGATTTGGCCCATATTGTACAAACTCGTACAAGTTCGTACCAGTTCGTACGATTTCGTCCCAGTTTGTACCATTTCATACCATTTCGTGTGATTTCGTACCAGTTCGGGCCAAATCGTACTATTTGGCCCATAATGTACAAACTCGTACGAGTTCATACTAGTTCGTACGATTTTGTACCTATTTGTTCAATTTCATTCCATTTTGTTTGTTTTCGTAACAGTTCGGACCAAATCGTACGATTTGGCCCATATTGTATAAACTGGTACGATTTCGTACCATTTTTTCGAGTTCGTACTAGTTCATACCATTTCGTACGATTTCGTACCCGTTAATACCATTTTGGTGGGATTTCGTACCAGTTCGGACCAAATGGTACGATTTGGCCCATATTGTATAAACTAGTACGAGTACGTACCATTTTTTCGAGTTCGTACGATTTCGTACATGTTTGTACCATTTCATACCATTTCGTATGATTTCGTACCAGTTCGGACCAAATCGTACGATTTGTCCCATATTGTACATACTGGTACGAGTTCGTACCATTTTTTTGAGTTCGTACTAGTTCGTTTGATTTCGTACCTGTTTGTACCATTTCATACCATTTCGTTTGATTTCGTGCCAGTTCGGACCAAATCAAACGATTTGGCCCATATTGTATAAACTAGTACGATTTCGTACCATTTTTTCGAGTTCGTACTAGTTCATACCATTTCGTACGATTTCGTACCTATTAATACCATTTCGTGGGATTTCGTACCAGTTCGGACTAAATCCTACGATTCGGCCCATATTGTACATACTCGTACGAGTTCGTACCATTTTTTCGAGCTCACACTAGTTCATACCATTTCGTATCTGTTCATACCATTTCATGTGATTTCGTACCAGTTCGGACAAAGTGTACAATTTCGCCCATATTTTAAATACTTGGACGAATTCGTACCTGTTTGTTCCATTTCATACCATTTCGTGTGATTTCGTACCAGGTTGCACCAAATCGTACGATTTGGCCCATATTGTATAAACTAGTACGATTTCGAACCATTTTTTCGAGTTCGTACTATTCATACGATTTCGTACCTGTTCGTACTAGTTTCGACCAAATCGTACAATTTGGCCCATATTATAAAAACTCGTACGAATTCGTACCATTTTTTCGAGTTCGTACTAGTTCGTTTGATTTCGTACCTGTTTGTACCATTTCGTATGATTTCGTACCAGTTCGGACCAAATCGTACGATTTGGCCCATATTAACTCGTACCATTTTTTCGAGTTCGTACTAGTTCGTACGATTTCGTACCTGTTTGTACCATTTCATACCATTTCGTATGATTTCGTACCAGTTCGCACCAAATCGTACGATTTGGCCCATATTGTATAAACTGGTACGATTTCGTACCATTTTTTCGAGTTCATACTAGTTCATACCATTTCGTACGATTTCGTACCTGTTAATACCATTTCGTGGGATTTCGTACCAGTTCGGACCAAATCATACGATTTGGCCCATCTTGTACATACTCGTATGAGTTCGTACCATTTTTTCGAGTTCATACTAGTTCATACCATTTCGTACGATTTCGTACCAGTTCGGACCAAATCGTACGATTTGCCCCATATTGTATAAACAGGTACGATTTCGTACCATATTTTCGAGTTCGTACTAGTTCATACCATTTCGTACGATTTCGTACCTGTTAATACCATTTCGTGGGATTTCGTACCAGTTCGGACCAAATGGTACGATTTGGCCCATATTGTATAAACTAGTACGAGTACGTACCATTTTTTCGAGTTCGTACGATTTCGTACATGTTTGTACCATTTCATACCATTTCGTATGATTTCGTACCAGTTCGGACCAAATCGTACGATTTGTCCCATATTGCACATACTGGTACGAGTTCGTACCATTTTTTTGAGTTCGTACTAGTTCGTTTGATTTCGTACCTGTTTGTACCATTTCATACCATTTCGTTTGATTTCGTACCAGTTCGGACCAAATCAAACGATTTGGCCCATATTGTATAAACTAGTACGATTTCGTACCATTTTTTCGAGTTCGTACTAGTTCATACCATTTCGTACGATTTCGTACCTATTAATACCATTTCGTGGGATTTCGTACCAGTTCGGACTAAATCCTACGATTCGGCCCATATTGTACATACTCGTACGAGTTCGTACCATTTTTTCGAGTTCACACTAGTTCATACCATTTCGTATCTGTTCATACCATTTCATGTGATTTCGTACAAAGTGTACAATTTGGCCCATATTGTAATTACTTGGACGAATTCGTACCTGTTTGTTCCATTTCATACCATTTCGTGTGATTTCGTACCAGGTTGCACCCAATCGTACGATTTGGCCCATATTGTATAAACTAGTACGATTTCGAACCATTTTTTCGAGTTCGTACTATTCATACGATTTCGTACCTGTTCGTACTAGTTTCGACCAAATCGTACAATTTGGCCCATATTATACAAACTCGTACGAATTCGTACCATTTTTTCGAGTTCGTACTAGTTCGTTTGATTTCGTACCTGTTTGTACCATTTCGTATGATTTCGTACCAGTTCGGCCCAAATCGTACGATTTGGCCCATATTAACTCGTACCATTTTTTCGAGTTCGTACTAGTTCGTACGATTTCGTACCTGTTTGTACCATTTCATACCATTTCGTATGATTTCGTACCAGTTCGCACCAAATCGTACGATTTGGCCCATATTGTATAAACTGGTACGATTTCGTACCATTTTTTCGAGTTCATACTAGTTCATACCATTTCGTACGATTTCGTACCTGTTAATACCATTTCGTGGGATTTCGTACCAGTTCGGACCAAATCGTACGATTTGGCCCATCTTGTACATACTCGTATGAGTTCGTACCATTTTTTCGAGTTCATACTAGTTCATACAATTTCGTACGATTTCGTACCAGTTCGGACCAAATCGTACGATTTGGCCCATATTGTATAAACTGGTACGATTTCGTACCATATTTTCGAGTTCGTACTAGTTCATACCATTTCGTACGATTTCGTACCTGTTAATACCATTTCGTGGGATTTCGTACCAGTTCGGACCGAATCGTACGATTTGGCCCATCTTGTACATACTCGTATGAGTTCGTACCATTTTTTCGAGTTCATACTAGTTCATACCATTTCGTACGATTTCGTACCTGTTCATACCATTTCGTGTGATTGCGTACCAGTTCGGACCAAAGTGTACAATTTGGCCCATATTGTACATACTCGGAGAAGTTCGTACTTGTTTGTTCCATTTCATACGATTTCGTGTGATTTCCTACCAGGTCGGACCAAATCGTACGATTTGGCCCATATTGTATAAACTAGTACGATTTCGAACCATTTTTTCGAGTTCGTACTATTCATACCATTTCGTACGATTTCGTACCTGTTCGTACTAGTTTCGACCAAATCATACAATTTGGCCCATATTGTACCAACTCGTATGAGTTCGTACCATTTTTACGAGTTCGTACCAGTTCGTACAATTTCGTGCCTGTTTGTACCATTTCATACCATTTCGTATGATTTCGTACCAGTTCAGACCAAATCGTACGATTAGGCCCATATTGTACAAACTCGTACCAGTTCGTACCAGTTCGTACGATTTCGTCCCAGTTTGTACCATTTCATACCATTTCGTGTGATTTCGTACCAGTTCGGGCCAAATCGTACTATCTGGCCCATAATGTACAAACTCGTACGAGTTCATACTAGTTCGTACGATTTTGTACATATTTGTTCAATTTCATTCCATTTTGTTTGTTTTCGTAACAGTTCGGACCAAATCGTACGATTTGGATCATATTGTATAAACTGGTACGATTTCGTACCATTTTTTCGAGTTCGTACTAGTTCATACCATTTCGTACCTGTTAATACCATTTTGGTGGGATTTCGTACCAGTTCGGACCAAATGGTACGATTTGGTCCATATTGTTTAAACTAGTACGAGTACGTACCATTTTTTCGAGTTCGTACCAGTTCGTACGATTTCGTACCTGTTTGTACCATTTCATACCCATATTGTACATACTGGTACGAGTTCGTACCATTTTTTCGAGTTCGTACTAGTTTGTACGATTTCGTACCTGTTTGTACCATTTCGTATGATTTCGTACCAGTTCGGACCAAATCGTACGATTTGGCCCATATTGTGTAAACTGGTACGATTTCATACCATTTTTTCGAGTTCGTACTAGTTCATACCATTTCGTACGATTTCGTACCTGTTAATACCATTTCGTGGGATTTCGTACCAGTTCGGACCAAATCCTACGATTTGGCCCATATTGTACATACTCGTATGAGTTCGTACCATTTTTTCGAGTTCATACTAGTTCATACCATTTCGTACGATTTCGTACCTGTTCATACCATTTCGTGTGATTTCGTACCAGTTCGGACCAAAGTGTACAATTTGGCCCATATTGTACATACTCGGAGAAGTTCGTACCTGTTTGTTCCATTTCATACCATTTCGTATGATTTCCTACCAGGTCTGACCAAATCGTACGATTTGGCCCATATTGTATAAACTAGTACGATTTCGAACCATTTTTTCGAGTTCGTACTATTCATACCATTTCGTACGATTTCGTACCTGTTCGTACTAGTTTCGACCAAATCATACAATTTGGCCCATATTGTACCAACTCTTATGAGTTCGTACCATTTTTTACGAGTTCGTACCAATTCGTACAATTTCGTGCCTGTTTGTACCATTTCATACCATTTCGTATGATTTCGTACCAGTTCGGACCAAATCGTACGATTTGGCCCATATTGTACAAACTCGTACAAGTTCGTACCAGTTCGTACGATTTCGTCCCAGTTTGTACCATTTCATACCATTTCGTGTGATTTCGTACCAGTTCGGGCCAAATCGTACTATTTGGCCCATAATGTACAAACTCGTACGAGTTCATACTAGTTCGTACGATTTTGTACCTATTTGTTCAATTTCATTCCATTTTGTTTGTTTTCGTAACAGTTCGGACCAAATCGTACGATTTGGCCCATATTGTATAAACTGGTACGATTTCGAACCATTTTTTCGAGTTCGTACTATTCATACGATTTCGTACCTGTTCGTACTAGTTTCGACCAAATCGTACAATTTGGCCCATATTATACAAACTCGTACGAATTCGTACCATTTTTTCGAGTTCGTACTAGTTCGTTTGATTTCGTACCTGTTTGTACCATTTCGTATGATTTCGTACCAGTTCGGACCAAATCGTACGATTTGGCCCATATTAACTCGTACCATTTTTTCGAGTTCGTACTAGTTCGTACGATTTCGTACCTGTTTGTACCATTTCATACCATTTCGTATGATTTCGTACCAGTTCGCTCCAAATCGTACGATTTGGCCCATATTGTATAAACTGGTAGGATTTCGTACCATTTTTTCGAGTTCATACTAGTTCATACCATTTCGTACGATTTCGTACCTGTTAATACCATTTCGTGGGATTTCGTTCCAGTTCGGACCAAATCGTACGATTTGGCCCATCTTGTACATACTCGTATGAGTTCGTACCATTTTTTCGAGTTCATACTAGTTCATACAATTTCGTACGATTTCGTACCAGGTCGGACCAAATCGTACGATTTGGCCCATATTGTATAAACTGGTACGATTTCGTACCATATTTTCGAGTTCGTACTAGTTCATACCATTTCGTACGATTTCGTACCTGTTAATACCATTTCGTGGGATTTCGTACCAGTTCGGACCGAATCGTACGATTTGGCCCATCTTGTACATACTCGTATGAGTTCGTACCATTTTTTCGAGTTCATACTAGTTCATACCATTTCGTACGATTTCGTACCTGTTCATACCATTTCGTGTGATTGCGTACCAGTTCGGACCAAAGTGTACAATTTGGCCCATATTGTACATACTCGGAGAAGTTCGTACTTGTTTGTTCCATTTCATACCATTTCGTGTGATTTCCTACCAGGTCGGACCAAATCGTACGATTTGGCCCATATTGTATAAACTAGTACGATTTCGAACCATTTTTTCGAGTTCGTACTATTCATACCATTTCGTACGATTTCGTACCTGTTCGTACTAGTTTCGACCAAATCATACAATTTGGCCCATATTGTACCAACTCGTATGAGTTCGTACCATTTTTACGAGTTCGTACCAGTTCGTACAATTTCGTGCCTGTTTGTACCATTTCATACCATTTCGTATGATTTCGAACCAGTTCAGACCAAATCGTACGATTAGGCCCATATTGTACAAACTCGTACCAGTTCGTACGATTTCGTCCCAGTTTGTACCATTTCATACCATTTCGTGTGATTTCGAACCAGTTCGGGCCAAATCGTACTATTTGGCCCATAATGTACAAACTCGTACGAGTTCATACTAGTTCGTACGATTTTGTACCTATTTGTTCAATTTCATTCCATTTTGTTTGTTTTCGTAACAGTTCGGACCAAATCGTACGATTTGGATCATATTGTATAAACTGGTACGATTTCGTACCATTTTTTCGAGTTCGTACTAGTTCATACCATTTCGTACGATTTCGTACCTGTTAATACCATTTTGGTGGGATTTCGTACCAGTTCGGACCAAATGGTACGATTTGGTCCATATTGTTTAAACTAGTACGAGTACGTACCATTTTTTCGAGTTCGTACCAGTTCGTACGATTTCGTACCTGTTTGTACCATTTCATACCCATATTGTACATACTGGTACGAGTTCGTACCATTTTTTCGAGTTCGTACTAGTTCGTACGATTTCGTACCTGTTTGTACCATTTCGTATGATTTCGTACCAGTTCGCACCAAATCGTACGATTTGGCCCATATTGTATAAACTGGAACGATTTCGTACCATTTTTTCGAGTTCGTACTAGTTCATACCATTTCGTACGATTTCGTACCTGTTAATACAATTTCGTGGGATTTCGTACCAGTTCGGACCAAATCCTACGATTTGGCCCATATTGTACATACTCGTATGAGTTCGTACCATTTTTTCGAGTTCATACTAGTTCATACCATTTCGTACGATTTCGTACCTGTTCATACCATTTCGTGTGATTTCGTACCAGTTCGGACCAAAGTGTACAATTTGGCCCATATTGTACATACTCGGAGAAGTTCGTACCTGTTTGTTCCATTTCATACCATTTCGTGTGATTTCCTACCAGGTCTGACCAAATCGTACGATTTGGCCCATATTGTATAAACTAGTACGATTTCGAACCATTTTTTCGAGTTCGTACTATTCATACCATTTCGTACGATTTCGTACCTGTTCGTACTAGTTTCGACCAAATCATACAATTTGGCCCATATTGTACCAACTCTTATGAGTTCGTACCATTTTTTACGAGTTCGTACCAATTCGTACAATTTCGTGCCTGTTTGTACCATTTCATACCATTTCGTATGATTTCGTACCAGTTCGGACCAAATCGTACGATTTGGCCCATATTGTATAAACTAGTACCAGTACGTACCATTTTTCGAGTTCGTACGATTTCATACCATTTCGTATGATTTCGTACCAGTTCAAACCAAATCGTACGATTTGGCCCATATTGTATATACTGGTACGACTTCGTACTAGTTCTGTTTGATTTCGTACCTGTTTGTACCATTTCATACCATTTCGTATGATTTCGTACCAGTTCGGACCAAATCAAACGATTTGGCCCATATTGTATAAACTAGTACGATTTCGTACCATTTTTTCGAGTTCGTACTAGTTCATACCATTTCGTACAATTTCGTACCTATTAATACCATTTCGTGGGATTTCGTACCAGTTCGGACCAAATCCTACGATTCGGCCCATACTGTACATACTCGTACGAGTTCGTACCATTTTTTCGAGTTCACACTAGTTCATACCATTTCGTATCTGTTCATACCATTTCATGTGATTTCGTACCAGTTCGGACCAAAGTGTACAATTTGGCCCATATTGTAAATACTTGGACGAATTCGTACCTGTTTGTTCCATTTCATACCATTTCGTGTGATTTCATACCAGGTCGCACCAAATCGTACGATTTGGCCCATATTGTATAAACTAGTACGATTTCGAACCATTTTTTCGAGTTCGTACTATTCATACGATTTCGTACCTGTTCGTACTAGTTTCGACCAAATCGTACAATTTCGCCCATATTATACAAACTCGTACGAATTCGTACCATTTTTTCGAGTTCGTACTAGTTCGTTTGATTTCGTACCTGTTTGTACCATTTCGTATGATTTCGTACCAGTTCGGACCAAATCGTACGATTTGGCCCATATTAACTCGTACCATTTTTTCGAGTTCGTACTAGTTCGTACGATTTCGTACCTGTTTGTACCATTTCATACCATTTCGTATGATTTCGTACCAGTTCGCACCAAATCGTACCATTTGGCCCATATTGTATAAACTGGTACGATTTCGTACCATTTTTTCGAGTTCATACTAGTTCATACCATTTCGTACGATTTCGTACCTGTTAATACCATTTCGTGGGATTTCGTACCAGTTCGGACCAAATCGTACGATTTGGCCCATCTTGTACATACTCGTATGAGTTCGTACCATTTTTTCGAGTTCATACTAGTTCATACAATTTCGTACGATTTCGTACCAGTTCGGACCAAATCGTACGATTTGGCCCATATTGTATAATCTGGTACGATTTCGTACCATATTTTCGAGTTCGTACTAGTTCATACCATTTCGTACGATTTCGTACCTATTAATACCATTTCGTGGGATTTCGTACCAGTTCGGACCGAATCGTACGATTTGGCCCATCTTGTACATACTCGTATGAGTTCGTACCATTTTTTCGAGTTCATACTAGTTCATACCATTTCGTACGATTTCGTACCTGTTCATACCATTTCGTGTGATTGCGTACCAGTTCGGACCAAAGTGTACAATTTGGCCCATATTGTACATACTCGGAGAAGTTCGTACTTGTTTGTTCCATTTCATACCATTTCGTGTGATTTCCTACCAGGTCGGACCAAATCGTACGATTTGGCCCATATTGTATAAACTAGTACGATTTCGAACCATTTTTTCGAGTTCGTACTATTCATACCATTTCGTACGATTTCGTACCTGTTCGTACTAGTTTCGACCAAATCATACAATTTGGCCCATATTGTACCAACTCGTATGAGTTCGTACCATTTTTACGAGTTCGTACCAGTTCGTACAATTTCGTGCCTGTTTGTAACATTTCATACCATTTCATACCATTTCGTATGATTTCGTACCAGTTCAGACCAAATCGTACGATTAGGCCCATATTGTACAAACTCGTACCAGTTCGTACCAGTTCGTACGATTTCGTCCCAGTTTGTACCATTTCATACCATTTCGTGTGATTTCGTACCAGTTCGGGCCAAATCGTACTATTTGGCCCATAATGTACAAACTCGTACGAGTTCATACTAGTTCGTACGATTTTGTACCTATTTCTTCAATTTCATTCCATTTTGTTTGTTTTCGTAACAGTTCGGACCAAATCGTACGATTTGGATCATATTGTATAAACTGGTACGATTTCGTACCATTTTTTCGAGTTCGTACTAGTTCATACCATTTCGTACGATTTCGTACCTGTTAATACCATTTTGGTGGGATTTCGTACCAGTACGGACCAAATGGTACGATTTGGTCCATATTGTTTAAACTAGTACGAGTACGTACCATTTTTTCGAGTTCATACTAGTTCATACCATTTCGTACGATTTCGTACCAGTTCGGACCAAATCGTACGATTTGGCCCATATTGTATAAACTGGTACGATTTCGTACCATATTTTCGAGTTCGTACTAGTTCATACCATTTCGTACGATTTCGTACCTGTTAATACCATTTCGTGGGATTTCGTACCAGTTCGGACCGAATCGTACGATTTGGCCCATCTTGTACATACTCGTATGAGTTCGTACCATTTTTTCGAGTTCATACTAGTTCATACCATTTCGTACGAATTCGTACCTGTTCATACCATTTCGTGTGATTGCGTACCAGTTCGGACCAAAGTGTACAATTTGGCCCATATTGTACATACTCGGAGAAGTTCGTACTAGTTTGTTCCATTTCATACCATTTCGTGTGATTTCCTACCAGGTCGGACCAAATCGTACGATTTGGCCCATATTGTATAAACTAGTACGATTTCGAACCATTTTTTCGAGTTCGTACTATTCATACCATTTCGTACGATTTCGTACCTGTTCGTACTAGTTTCGACCAAATCATACAATTTGGCCCATATTGTACCAACTCGTATGAGTTCGTACCATTTTTACGAGTTCGTACCAGTTCGTACAATTTCGTGCCTGTTTGTACCATTTCATACCATTTCGTATGATTTCGTACCAGTTCAGACCAAATCGTACGATTTGGCCCATAATGTACAAACTCGTACCAGTTCGTACCAGTTCGTACGATTTCGTCCCAGTTTGTACCATTTCATACCATTTCGTGTGATTTCGTACCAGTTCGGGCCAAATCGTACTATTTGGCCCATAATGTACAAACTCGTACGAGTTCATACTAGTTCGTACGATTTTGTACCTATTTGTTCAATTTCATTCCATTTTGTTTGTTTTCGTAACAGTTCGGACCAAATCGTACGATTTGGCCCATATTGTATAAACTGGTACGATTTCGTACCATTTTTTCGAGTTCGTACTAGTTCATACCATTTCGTACGATTTCGTACCTGTTAATACCATTTTGGTGGGATTTCGTACCAGTTCGGACCAAATGGTACGATTTGGTCCATATTGTTTAAACTAGTACGAGTACGTACCATTTTTTCGAGTTCGTACCAGTTCGTACGATTTCGTACCTGTTTGTACCATTTCATACCCATATTGTACATACTGGTACGAGTTCGTACCATTTTTTCGAGTTCGTACTAGTTCGTACGATTTCGTACCTGTTTGTACCATTTCGTATGATTTCGTACCAGTTCGCACCAAATCGTACGATTTGGCCCATATTGTATAAACTGGTACGATTTCGTACCATTTTTTCGAGTTCGTACTAGTTCATACCATTTCGTACGATTTCGTACCTGTTAATACCATTTCGTGGGATTTCGTACCAGTTCGGACCAAATCCTACGATTTGGCCCATATTGTACATACTCGTATGAGTTCGTACCATTTTTTCGAGTTCATACTAGTTCATACCATTTCGTACGATTTCGTACCTGTTCATACCATTTCGTGTGATTTCGTACCAGTTCGGACCAAAGTGTACAATTTGGCCCATATTGTACATACTCGGAGAAGTTCGTACCTGTTTGTTCCATTTCATACCATTTCGTGTGATTTCCTACCAGGTCGGACCAAATCGTACGATTTGGCCCATATTGTATAAACTAGTACGATTTCGAACCATTTTTTCGAGTTCGTACTATTCATACCATTTCGTACGATTTCGTACCTGTTCGTACTAGTTTCGACCAAATCATACAATTTGGCCCATATTGTACCAACTCTTATGAGTTCGTACCATTTTTTACGAGTTCGTACCAATTCGTACAATTTCGTGCCTGTTTGTACCATTTCCTACCATTTCGTATGATTTCGTACCAGTTCGGACCAAATCGTACGATTTGGCCCATATTGTACAAACTCGTACAAGTTCGTACCAGTTCGTACGATTTCGTCCCAGTTTGTACCATTTCATACCATTTCGTGTGATTTCGTACCAGTTCGGGCCAAATCGTACTATTTGGCCCATAATGTACAAACTCGTACGAGTTCATACTAGTTCGTACGATTTTGTACCTATTTGTTCAATTTCATTCCATTTTGTTTGTTTTCGTAACAGTTCGGACCAAATCGTACGATTTGGCCCATATTGTATACACTGGTACGATTTCGTACCATTTTTTCGAGTTCGTACTAGTTCATACCATTTCGTACGATTTCGTACCTGTTAATACCATTTTGGTGGGATTTCGTACCAGTTCGGACCAAATGGTACGATTTGGCCCATATTGTATAAACTAGTACGAGTACGTACCATTTTTTCGAGTTCGTACGATTTCGTACATGTTTGTACCATTTCATACCATTTCGTATGATTTCGTACCAGTTCGGACCAAATCGTACGATTTGTCCCATATTGTACATACTGGTACGAGTTCGTACCATTTTTTTGAGTTCGTACTAGTTCGTTTGATTTCGTACCTGTTTGTACCATTTCATACCATTTCGTATGATTTCGTACCAGTTCGGACCAAATCAAACGATTTGGCCCATATTGTATAAACTAGTACGATTTCGTACCATTTTTTCGAGTTCGTACTAGTTCATACCATTTCGTACGATTTCGTACCTATTAATACCATTTCGTGGGATTTCGTACCAGTTCGGACTAAATCCTACGATTCGGCCCATATTGTACATACTCGTACGAGTTCGTACCATTTTTTCGAGTTCACACTAGTTCATACCATTTCGTATCTGTTCATACCATTTCATGTGATTTCGTACCAGTTCGGACCAAAGTGTACAATTTGGCCCATATTGTAAATACTTGGACGAATTCGTACCTGTTTGTTCCATTTCATACCATTTCGTGTGATTTCGTACCAGGTTGCACCAAATCGTACGATTTGGCCCATATTGTATAAACTAGTACGATTTCGAACCATTTTTTCGAGTTCGTACTATTCATACGATTTCGTACCTGTTCGTACTAGTTTCGACCAAATCGTACAATTTGGCCCATATTATACAAACTCGTACGAATTCGTACCATTTTTTCGAGTTCGTACTAGTTCGTTTGATTTCGTACCTGTTTGTACCATTTCGTATGATTTCGTACCAGTTCGGACCAAATCGTACGATTTGGCCCATATTAACTCATACCATTTCGTACGATTTCGTACCTGTTTGTACCATTTCATACCATTTCGTATGATTTCGTACCAGTTCGCACCAAATCGTACGATTTGGCCCATATTGTATAAACTGGTACGATTTCGTACCATTTTTTCGAGTTCATACCATTTCGTACGATTTCGTACCTGTTAATACCATTTCGTGGGATTTCGTACCAGTTCGGACCAAATCGTACGATTTGGCCCATCTTGTACATACTCGTATGAGTTCGTACCATTTTTTCGAGTTCATACTAGTTCATACCATTTCGTACGATTTCGTACCAGTTCGGACCAAATCGTACGATTTGGCCCATATTGTATAAACTGGTACGATTTCGTACCATATTTTCGAGTTCGTACTAGTTCATACCATTTCGTACGATTTCGTACCTGTTAATACCATTTCGTGGGATTTCGTACCAGTTCGGACCGAATCGTACGATTTGGCCCATCTTGTACATACTCGTATGAGTTCGTACCATTTTTTCGAGTTCATACTAGTTCATACCATTTCGTACGATTTCGTACCTGTTCATACCATTTCGTGTGATTGCGTACCAGTTCGGACCAAAGTGTACAATTTGGCCCATATTGTACATACTCGGAGAAGTTCGTACCTGTTTGTTCCATTTCATACCATTTCGTGTGATTTCCTACCAGGTCGGACCAAATCGTACGATTTGGCCCATATTGTATAAACTAGTACGATTTCGAACCATTTTTTCGAGTTCGTACTATTCATACCATTTCGTACGATTTCGTACCTGTTCGTACTAGTTTCGACCAAATCATACAATTTGGCCCATATTGTACCAACTCGTATGAGTTCGTACCATTTTTACGAGTTCGTACCAGTTCGTACAATTTCGTGCCTGTTTGTACCATTTCATACCATTTCGTATGATTTCGTACCAGTTCAGACCAAATCGTACGATTTGGCCCATAATGTACAAACTCGTACCAGTTCGTACCAGTTCGTACGATTTCGTCCCAGTTTGTACCATTTCATACCATTTCGTGTGATTTCGTACCAGTTCGGGCCAAATCGTACTATTTGGCCCATAATGTACAAACTCGTACGAGTTCATACTAGTTCGTACGATTTTGTACCTATTTGTTCAATTTCATTCCATTTTGTTTGTTTTCGTAACAGTTCGGACCAAATCGTACGATTTGGCCCATATTGTATAAACTGGTACGATTTCGTACCATTTTTTCGAGTTCGTACTAGTTCATACCATTTCGTACGATTTCGTACCTGTTAATACCATTTTGGTGGGATTTCGTACCAGTTCGGACCAAATGGTACGATTTGGTCCATATTGTTTAAACTAGTACGAGTACGTACCATTTTTTCGAGTTCGTACCAGTTCGTACGATTTCGTACCTGTTTGTACCATTTCATACCCATATTGTACATACTGGTACGAGTTCGTACCATTTTTTCGAGTTCGTACTAGTTCGTACGATTTCGTAGCTGTTTGTACCATTTCGTATGATTTCGTACCAAGTCGCACCAAATCGTACGATATGGCCCATATTGTATAAACTGGTACGATTTCATACCATTTTTTCGAGTTCGTACTAGTTCATACCATTTCGTACGATTTCGTACCTGTTAATACCATTTCGTGGGATTTCGTACCAGTTCGGACCAAATCGTACGATTTGGCCCAAATTGTACATACTCGTATGAGTTCGTACCATTTTTTCGAGTTCATACCATTTCGTACGATTTCGTACCTGTTCATACCATTTCGTGTGATTTCGTACCAGTTCGGACCAAAGTGTACAATTTGGCCCATATTGTACATACTCGGAGAAGTTCGTACCTGTTTGTTCCATTTCATACCATTTCGTGTGATTTCCTACCAGGTCGGACCAAATCGTACGATTTGGCCCATATTGTATAAACTAGTACGATTTCGAACCATTTTTTCGAGTTCGTACTATTCATACCATTTCGTACGATTTCGTACCTGTTCGTACTAGTTTCGACCAAATCATACAATTTGGCCCATATTGTACCAACTCTTATGAGTTCGTACCATTTTTTACGAGTTCGAACCAATTCGTACAATTTCGTGCCTGTTTGTACCATTTCATACCATTTCGTATGATTTCGTACCAGTTCGGACCAAATCGTACGATTTGGCCCATATTGTACAAACTCGTACAAGTTCGTACCAGTTCGTACGATTTCGTCCCAGTTTGTACCATTTCATACCATTTCGTGTGATTTCGTACCAGTTCGGGCCAAATCGTACTATTTGGCCCATAATGTACAAACTCGTACGAGTTCATACTAGTTCGTACGATTTTGTACCTATTTGTTCAATTTCATTCCATTTTGTTTGTTTTCGTAACAGTTCGGACCAAATCGTACGATTTGGCCCATATTGTATAAACTGGTACGATTTCGTACCATTTTTTCGAGTTCGTACTAGTTCATACCATTTCGTACGATTTCGTACCCGTTAATACCATTTTGGTGGGATTTCGTACCAGTTCGGACCAAATGGTACGATTTGGCCCATATTGTATAAACTAGTACGAGTACGTACCATTTTTTCGAGTTCGTACGATTTCGTACATGTTTGTACCATTTCATACCATTTCGTATGATTTCGTACCAGTTCGGACCAAATCGTACGATTTGTCCCATATTGTACATACTGGTACGAGTTCGTACCATTTTTTTGAGTTCGTACTAGTTCGTTTGATTTCGTACCTGTTTGTACCATTTCATACCATTTCGTTTGATTTCGTACCAGTTCGGACCAAATCAAACGATTTGGCCCATATTGTATAAACTAGTACGATTTCGTACCATTTTTTCGAGTTCGTACTAGTTCATACCATTTCGTACGATTTCGTACCTATTAATACCATTTCGTGGGATTTCGTACCAGTTCGGACTAAATCCTACGATTCGGCCCATATTGTACATACTCGTACGAGTTCGTACCATTTTTTCGAGCTCACACTAGTTCATACCATTTCGTATCTGTTCATACCATTTCATGTGATTTCGTACCAGTTCGGACCAAAGTGTACAATTTCGCCCATATTTTAAATACTTGGACGAATTCGTACCTGTTTGTTCCATTTCATACCATTTCGTGTGATTTCGTACCAGGTTGCACCAATTCGTACGATTTGGCCCATATTGTATAAACTAGTACGATTTCGAACCATTTTTTCGAGTTCGTACTATTCATACGATTTCGTACCTGTTCGTACTAGTTTCGACCAAATCGTACAATTTGGCCCATATTATAAAAACTCGTACGAATTCGTACCATTTTTTCGAGTTCGTACTAGTTCGTTTGATTTCGTACCTGTTTGTACCATTTCGTATGATTTCGTACCAGTTCGGACCAAATCGTACGATTTGGCCCATATTAACTCGTACCATTTTTTCGAGTTCGTACTAGTTCGTACGATTTCGTACCTGTTTGTACCATTTCATACCATTTCGTATGATTTCGTACCAGTTCGCACCAAATCGTACGATTTGGCCCATATTGTATAAACTGGTACGATTTCGTACCATTTTTTCGAGTTCATACTAGTTCATACCATTTCGTACGATTTCGTACCTGTTAATACCATTTCGTGGGATTTCGTACCAGTTCGGACCAAATCGTACGATTTGGCCCATCTTGTACATACTCGTATGAGTTCGTACCATTTTTTCGAGTTCATACTAGTTCATACCATTTCGTACGATTTCGTACCAGTTCGGACCAAATCGTACGATTTGGCCCATATTGTATAAACTGGTACGATTTCGTACCATTTTTTCGAGTTCGTACTAGTTCATACCATTTCGTACGATTTCGTACCTGTTAATACCATTTTGGTGGGATTTCGTACCAGTTCGGACCAAATGGTACGATTTGGTCCATATTGTTTAAACTAGTACGAGTACGTACCTTTTTTTCGAGTTCGTAACAGTTCGTACGATTTCGTACCTGTTTGTACCATTTCATACCCATATTGTACATACTGGTACGAGTTCGTACCATTTTTTCGAGTTCGTACTAGTTCGTACGATTTCGTAGCTGTTTGTACCATTTCGTATGATTTCGTACCAAGTCGCACCAAATCGTACGATATGGCCCATATTGTATAAACTGGTACGATTTCGTACCATTTTTTCGAGTTCGTACTAGTTCATACCATTTCGTACGATTTCGTACCTGTTAATACCATTTCGTGGGATTTCGTACCAGTTCGGACCAAATCGTACGATTTGGCCCAAATTGTACATACTCGTATGAGTTCGTACCATTTTTTCGAGTTCATACCATTTCGTACGATTTCGTACCTGTTCATACCATTTCGTGTGATTTCGTACCAGTTCGGACCAAAGTGTACAATTTGGCCCATATTGTACATACTCGGAGAAGTTCGTACCTGTTTGTTCCATTTCATACCATTTCGTGTGATTTCCTACCAGGTCGGACCAAATCGTACGATTTGGCCCATATTGTATAAACTAGTACGATTTCGAACCATTTTTTCGAGTTCGTACTATTCATACCATTTCGTACGATTTCGTACCTGTTCGTACTAGTTTCGACCAAATCATACAATTTGGCCCATATTGTACCAACTCTTATGAGTTCGTACCATTTTTTACGAGTTCGAACCAATTCGTACAATTTCGTGCCTGTTTGTACCATTTCATACCATTTCGTATGATTTCGTACCAGTTCGGACCAAATCGTACGATTTGGCCCATATTGTACAAACTCGTACAAGTTCGTACCAGTTCGTACGATTTCGTCCCAGTTTGTACCATTTCATACCATTTCGTGTGATTTCGTACCAGTTCGGGCCAAATCGTACTATTTGGCCCATAATGTACAAACTCGTACGAGTTCATACTAGTTCGTACGATTTTGTACCTATTTGTTCAATTTCATTCCATTTTGTTTGTTTTCGTAACAGTTCGGACCAAATCGTACGATTTGGCCCATATTGTATAAACTGGTACGATTTCGTACCATTTTTTCGAGTTCGTACTAGTTCATACCATTTCGTACGATTTCGTACCGTTAATACCATTTTGGTGGGATTTCGTACCAGTTCGGACCAAATGGTACGATTTGGCCCATATTGTATAAACTAGTACGAGTACGTACCATTTTTTCGAGTTCGTACGATTTCGTACATGTTTGTACCATTTCATACCATTTCGTATGATTTCGTACCAGTTCGGACCAAATCGTACGATTTGTCCCATATTGTACATACTGGTACGAGTTCGTACCATTTTTTTGAGTTCGTACTAGTTCGTTTGATTTCGTACCTGTTTGTACCATTTCATACCATTTCGTTTGATTTCGTGCCAGTTCGGACCAAATCAAACGATTTGGCCCATATTGTATAAACTAGTACGATTTCGTACCATTTTTTCGAGTTCGTACTAGTTCATACCATTTCGTACGATTTCGTACCTATTAATACCATTTCGTGGGATTTCGTACCAGTTCGGACTAAATCCTACGATTCGGCCCATATTGTACATACTCGTACGAGTTCGTACCATTTTTTCGAGCTCACACTAGTTCATACCATTTCGTATCTGTTCATACCATTTCATGTGATTTCGTACCAGTTCGGACCAAAGTGTACAATTTCGCCCATATTTTAAATACTTGGACGAATTCGTACCTGTTTGTTCCATTTCATACCATTTCGTGTGATTTCGTACCAGGTTGCACCAAATCGTACGATTTGGCCCATATTGTATAAACTAGTACGATTTCGAACCATTTTTTCGAGTTCGTACTATTCATACGATTTCGTACCTGTTCGTACTAGTTTCGACCAAATCGTACAATTTGGCCCATATTATACAAACTCGTACGAATTCGTACCATTTTTTCGAGTTCGTACTAGTTCGTTTGATTTCGTACCTGTTTGTACCATTTCGTATGATTTCGTACCAGTTCGGACCAAATCGTACGATTTGGCCCATATTAACTCGTACCATTTTTTCGAGTTCGTACTAGTTCGTACGATTTCGTACCTGTTTGTACCATTTCATACCATTTCGTATGATTTCGTACCAGTTCGCACCAAATCGTACGATTTGGCCCATATTGTATAAACTGGTACGATTTCGTACCATTTTTTCGAGTTCATACTAGTTCATACCATTTCGTACGATTTCGTACCTGTTAATACCATTTCGTGGGATTTCGTACCAGTTCGGACCAAATCGTACGATTTGGCCCATCTTGTACATACTCGTATGAGTTCGTACCATTTTTTCGAGTTCATACTAGTTCATACCATTTCGTACGATTTCGTACCAGTTCGGACCAAATCGTACGATTTGCCCCATATTGTATAAACTGGTACGATTTCGTACCATATTTTCGAGTTCGTACTAGTTCATACCATTTCGTACGATTTCGTACCTGTTAATACCATTTCGTGGGATTTCGTACCAGTTCGGACCAAATGGTACGATTTGGCCCATATTGTATAAACTAGTACGAGTACGTACCATTTTTTCGAGTTCGTACGATTTCGTACATGTTTGTACCATTTCATACCATTTCGTACGATTTCGTACCAGTTCGGACCAAATCGTACGATTTGTCCCATATTGCACATACTGGTACGAGTTCGTACCATTTTTTGAGTTCGTACTAGTTCGTTTGATTTCGTACCTGTTTGTACCATTTCATACCATTTCGTTTGATTTCGTACCAGTTCGGACCAAATCAAACGATTTGGCCCATATTGTATAAACTAGTACGATTTCGTACCATTTTTTCGAGTTCGTACTAGTTCATACCATTTCGTACGATTTCGTACCTATTAATACCATTTCGTGGGATTTCGTACCAGTTCGGACTAAATCCTACGATTCGGCCCATATTGTACATACTCGTACGAGTTCGTACCATTTTTTCGAGTTCACACTAGTTCATACCATTTCGTATCTGTTCATACCATTTCATGTGATTTCGTACAAAGTGTACAATTTGGCCCATATTGTAAATACTTGGACGAATTCGTACCTGTTTGTTCCATTTCATACCATTTCGTGTGATTTCGTACCAGGTTGCACCCAATCGTACGATTTGGCCCATATTGTATAAACTAGTACGATTTCGAACCATTTTTTCGAGTTCGTACTATTCATACGATTTCGTACCTGTTCGTACTAGTTTCGACCAAATCGTACAATTTGGCCCATATTATACAAACTCGTACGAATTCGTACCATTTTTTCGAGTTCGTACTAGTTCGTTTGATTTCGTACCTGTTTGTACCATTTCGTATGATTTCGTACCAGTTCGGCCCAAATCGTACGATTTGGCCCATATTAACTCGTACCATTTTTTCGAGTTCGTACTAGTTCGTACGATTTTGTACCTATTTGTTCAATTTCATTCCATTTTGTTTGTTTTCGTAACAGTTCGGACCAAATCGTACGATTTGGCCCATATTGTATAAACTGGTACGATTTCGAACCATTTTTTCGAGTTCATACTAGTTCATACCATTTCGTACGATTTCGTACCTGTTAATACCATTTCGTGGGATTTCGTACCAGTTCGGACCAAATCGTACGATTTGGCCCATCTTGTACATACTCGTATGAGTTCGTACCATTTTTTCGAGTTCATACTAGTTCATACCATTTCGTACGATTTCGTACCTGTTCATACCATTTCGTGTGATTGCGTACCAGTTCGGACCAAAGTGTACAATTTGGCCCATATTGTACATACTCGGAGAAGTTCGTACTTGTTTGTTCCATTTCATACGATTTCGTGTGATTTCCTACCAGGTCGGACCAAATCGTACGATTTGGCCCATATTGTATAAACTAGTACGATTTCGAACCATTTTTTCGAGTTCGTACTATTCATACCATTTCGTACGATTTCGTACCTGTTCGTACTAGTTTCGACCAAATCATACAATTTGGCCCATATTGTACCAACTCGTATGAGTTCGTACCATTTTTACGAGTTCGTACCAGTTCGTACAATTTCGTGCCTGTTTGTACCATTTCATACCATTTCGTATGATTTCGTACCAGTTCAGACCAAATCGTACGATTAGGCCCATATTGTACAAACTCGTACCAGTTCGTACCAGTTCGTACGATTTCGTCCCAGTTTGTACCATTTCATACCATTTCGTGTGATTTCGTACCAGTTCGGGCCAAATCGTACTATCTGGCCCATAATGTACAAACTCGTACGAGTTCATACTAGTTCGTACGATTTTGTACATATTTGTTCAATTTCATTCCATTTTGTTTGTTTTCGTAACAGTTCGGACCAAATCGTACGATTTGGATCATATTGTATAAACTGGTACGATTTCGTACCATTTTTTCGAGTTCGTACTAGTTCATACCATTTCGTACCTGTTAATACCATTTTGGTGGGATTTCGTACCAGTTCGGACCAAATGGTACGATTTGGTCCATATTGTTTAAACTAGTACGAGTACGTACCATTTTTTTGAGTTCGTACCAGTTCGTACGATTTCGTACCTGTTTGTACCATTTCATACCCATATTGTACATACTGGTACGAGTTCGTACCATTTTTTCGAGTTCGTACTAGTTTGTACGATTTCGTACCTGTTTGTACCATTTCGTATGATTTCGTACCAGTTCGGACCAAATCGTACGATTTGGCCCATATTGTGTAAACTGGTACGATTTCATACCATTTTTTCGAGTTCGTACTAGTTCATACCATTTCGTACGATTTCGTACCTGTTAATACCATTTCGTGGGATTTCGTACCAGTTCGGACCAAATCCTACGATTTGGCCCATATTGTACATACTCGTATGAGTTCGTACCATTTTTTCGAGTTCATACTAGTTCATACCATTTCGTACGATTTCGTACCTGTTCATACCATTTCGTGTGATTTCGTACCAGTTCGGACCAAAGTGTACAATTTGGCCCATATTGTACATACTCGGAGAAGTTCGTACCTGTTTGTTCCATTTCATACCATTTCGTATGATTTCCTACCAGGTCTGACCAAATCGTACGATTTGGCCCATATTGTATAAACTAGTACGATTTCGAACCATTTTTTCGAGTTCGTACTATTCATACCATTTCGTACGATTTCGTACCTGTTCGTACTAGTTTCGACCAAATCATACAATTTGGCCCATATTGTACCAACTCGTATGAGTTCGTACCATTTTTTACGAGTTCGTACCAATTCGTACAATTTCGTGCCTGTTTGTACCATTTCATACCATTTCGTACCAGTTCGGACCAAATCGTACGATTTGGCCCATATTGTACAAACTCGTACAAGTTCGTACCAGTTCGTACGATATCGTCCCAGTTTGTACCATTTCATACCATTTCGTGTGATTTCGTACCAGTTCGGGCCAAATCGTACTATTTGGCCCATAATGTACAAACTCGTACGAGTTCATACTAGTTCGTACGATTTTGTACCTATTTGTTCAATTTCATTCCATTTTGTTTGTTTTCGTAACAGTTCGGACCAAATCGTACGATTTGGCCCATATTGTATAAACTGGTACGATTTCGAACCATTTTTTCGAGTTCGTACTATTCATACGATTTCGTACCTGTTCGTACTAGTTTCGACCAAATCGTACAATTTGGCCCATATTATACAAACTCGTACGAATTCGTACCATTTTTTCGAGTTCGTACTAGTTCGTTTGATTTCGTACCTGTTTGTACCATTTCGTATGATTTCGTACCAGTTCGGACCAAATCGTACGATTTGGCCCATATTAACTCGTACCATTTTTTCGAGTTCGTACTAGTTCGTACGATTTCGTACCTGTTTGTACCATTTCATACCATTTCGTATGATTTCGTACCAGTTCGCTCCAAATCATACGATTTGGCCCATATTGTATAAACTGGTAGGATTTCGTACCATTTTTTCGAGTTCATACTAGTTCATACCATTTCGTACGATTTCGTACCTGTTAATACCATTTCGTGGGATTTCGTTCCAGTTCGGACCAAATCGTACGATTTGGCCCATCTTGTACATACTCGTATGAGTTCGTACCATTTTTTCGAGTTCATACGAGTTCATACTAGTTCATACAATTTCGTACGATTTCGTACCAGTTCGGACCAAATCGTACGATTTGGCCCATATTGTATAAACTGGTACGATTTCGTACCATATTTTCGAGTTCGTACTAGTTCATACCATTTCGTACGATTTCGTACCTGTTCATACCATTTCGTGTGATTGCGTACCAGTTCGGACCAAAGTGTACAATTTGGCCCATATTGTACATACTCGGAGAAGTTCGTACTTGTTTGTTCCATTTCATACCATTTCGTGTGATTTCCTACCAGGTCGGACCAAATCGTACGATTTGGCCCATATTGTATAAACTAGTACGATTTCGAACCATTTTTTCGAGTTCGTACTATTCATACCATTTCGTACGATTTCGTACCTGTTCGTACTAGTTTCGACAAAATCATACAATTTGGCCCATATTGTACCAACTCGTATGAGTTCGTACCATTTTTACGAGTTCGTACCAGTTCGTACAATTTCGTGCCTGTTTGTACCATTTCATACCATTTCGTATGATTTCGAACCAGTTCAGACCAAATCGTACGATTAGGCCCATATTGTACAAACTCGTACCAGTTCGTACGATTTCGTCCCAGTTTGTACCATTTCATACCATTTCGTGTGATTTCGAACCAGTTCGGGCCAAATCGTACTATTTGGCCCATAATGTACAAACTCGTACGAGTTCATACTAGTTCGTACGATTTTGTACCTATTTGTTCAATTTCATTCCATTTTGTTTGTTTTCGTAACAGTTCGGACCAAATCGTACGATTTGGATCATATTGTATAAACTGGTACGATTTCGTACCATTTTTTCGAGTTCGTACTAGTTCATACCATTTCGTACGATTTCGTACCTGTTAATACCATTTTGGTGGGATTTCGTACCAGTTCGGACCAAATGGTACGATTTGGTCCATATTGTTTAAACTAGTACGAGTACGTACCATTTTTTCGAGTTCGTACCAGTTCGTACGATTTCGTACCTGTTTGTACCATTTCATACCCATATTGTACATACTGGTACGAGTTCGTACCATTTTTTCGAGTTCGTACTAGTTCGTACGATTTCGTACCTGTTTGTACCATTTCGTATGATTTCGTACCAGTTCGCACCAAATCGTACGATTTGGCCCATATTGTATAAACTGGAACGATTTCGTACCATTTTTTCGAGTTCGTACTAGTTCATACCATTTCGTACGATTTCGTACCTGTTAATACAATTTCGTGGGATTTCGTACCAGTTCGGACCAAATCCTACGATTTGGCCCATATTGTACATACTCGTATGAGTTCGTACCATTTTTTCGAGTTCATACTAGTTCATACCATTTCGTACGATTTCGTACCTGTTCATACCATTTCGTGTGATTTCGTACCAGTTCGGACCAAAGTGTACAATTTGGCCCATATTGTACATACTCGGAGAAGTTCGTACCTGTTTGTTCCATTTCATACCATTTCGTGTGATTTCCTACCAGGTCTGACCAAATCGTACGATTTGGCCCATATTGTATAAACTAGTACGATTTCGAACCATTTTTTCGAGTTCGTACTATTCATACCATTTCGTACGATTTCGTACCTGTTCGTACTAGTTTCGACCAAATCATACAATTTGGCCCATATTGTACCAACTCTTATGAGTTCGTACCATTTTTTACGAGTTCGTACCAATTCGTACAATTTCGTGCCTGTTTGTACCATTTCATACCATTTCGTATGATTTCGTACCAGTTCGGACCAAATCGTACGATTTGGCCCATATTGTATAAACTAGTACCAGTACGTACCATTTTTTCGAGTTCGTACGATTTCATACCATTTCGTATGATTTCGTACCAGTTCAAACCAAATCGTACGATTTGGCCCATATTGTATATACTGGTACGACTTCGTACTAGTTCGTTTGATTTCGTACCTGTTTGTACCATTTCATACCATTTCGTATGATTTCGTACCAGTTCGGACCAAATCAAACGATTTGGCCCATATTGTATAAACTAGTACGATTTCGTACCATTTTTTCGAGTTCGTACTAGTTCATACCATTTCGTACAATTTCGTACCTATTAATACCATTTCGTGGGATTTCGTACCAGTTCGGACCAAATCCTACGATTCGGCCCATATTGTACATACTCGTACGAGTTCGTACCATTTTTTCGAGTTCACACTAGTTCATACCATTTCGTATCTGTTCATACCATTTCATGTGATTTCGTACCAGTTCGGACCAAAGTGTACAATTTGGCCCATATTGTAAATACTTGGACGAATTCGTACCTGTTTGTTCCATTTCATACCATTTCGTGTGATTTCGTACCAGGTCGCACCAAATCGTACGATTTGGCCCATATTGTATAAACTAGTACGATTTCGAACCATTTTTTCGAGTTCGTACTATTCATACGATTTCGTACCTGTTCGTACTAGTTTCGACCAAATCGTACAATTTTGCCTCATATTATACAAACTCGTACGAATTCGTACCATTTTTTCGAGTTCGTACTAGTTCGTTTGATTTCGTACCTGTTTGTACCATTTCGTATGATTTCGTACCAGTTCGGACCAAATCGTACGATTTGGCCCATATTAACTCGTACCATTTTTTCGAGTTCGTACTAGTTCGTACGATTTCGTACCTGTTTGTACCATTTCATACCATTTCGTATGATTTCGTACCAGTTCGCACCAAATCGTACCATTTGGCCCATATTGTATAAACTGGTACGATTTCGTACCATTTTTTCGAGTTCATACTAGTTCATACCATTTCGTACGATTTCGTACCTGTTAATACCATTTCGTGGGATTTCGTACCAGTTCGGACCAAATCGTACGATTTGGCCCATCTTGTACATACTCGTATGAGTTCGTACCATTTTTTCGAGTTCATACTAGTTCATACAATTTCGTACGATTTCGTACCAGTTCGGACCAAATCGTACGATTTGGCCCATATTGTATAATCTGGTACGATTTCGTACCATATTTTCGAGTTCGTACTAGTTCATACCATTTCGTACGATTTCGTACCTATTAATACCATTTCGTGGGATTTCGTACCAGTTCGGACCGAATCGTACGATTTGGCCCATCTTGTACATACTCGTATGAGTTCGTACCATTTTTTCGAGTTCATACTAGTTCATACCATTTCGTACGATTTCGTACCTGTTCATACCATTTCGTGTGATTGCGTACCAGTTCGGACCAAAGTGTACAATTTGGCCCATATTGTACATACTCGGAGAAGTTCGTACTTGTTTGTTCCATTTCATACCATTTCGTGTGATTTCCTACCAGGTCGGACCAAATCGTACGATTTGGCCCATATTGTATAAACTAGTACGATTTCGAACCATTTTTTCGAGTTCGTACTATTCATACCATTTCGTACGATTTCGTACCTGCTCGTACTAGTTTCGACCAAATCATACAATTTGGCCCATATTGTACCAACTCGTATGAGTTCGTACCATTTTTACGAGTTCGTACCAGTTCGTACAATTTCGTGCCTGTTTGTACCATTTCATACCATTTCATACCATTTCGTATGATTTCGTACCAGTTCAGACCAAATCGTACGATTAGGCCCATATTGTACAAACTCGTACCAGTTCGTACGATTTCGTCCCAGTTTGTACCATTTCATACCATTTCGTGTGATTTCGTACCAGTTCGGCCAAATCGTACTATTTGGCCCATAATGTACAAACTCGTACGAGTTCATACTAGTTCGTTCGATTTTGTACCTATTTGTTCAATTTCATTCCATTTTGTTTGTTTCGTAACAGTTCGGACCAAATCGTACGATTTGGTCATATTGTATAAACTGGTACGATTTCGTACCATTTTTTCGAGTTCGTACTAGTTCATACCATTTCGTACGATTTCGTACCTGTTAATAATACCATTTTTGGTGGGATTTCGTACCAGTTCGGACCAAATGGTACGATTTGGTCCATATTGTTTAAACTAGTACGAGTACGTACCATTTTTTCGAGTTCATACTAGTTCATACCATTTCGTACGATTTCGTACCAGTTCGGACCAAATCGTACGATTTGGCCCATATTGTATAAACTGGTACGATTTCGTACCATATTTTCGAGTTCGTACTAGTTCATACCATTTCGTACGATTTTCGTACCTGTTAATACCATTTCGTGGGATTTCGTACCAGTTCGGACCGAATCGTACGATTTGGCCCATCTTGTACATACTCGTATGAGTTCGTACCATTTTTTCGAGTTCATACTAGTTCATACCATTTCGTACGATTTCGTACCTGTTCATACCATTTCGTGTGATTGCGTACCAGTTCGGACCAAAGTGTACAATTTGGCCCATATTGTACATACTCGGAGAAGTTCGTACCTGTTTGTTCCATTTCATACCATTTCGTGTGATTTCCTACCAGGTCGGACCAAATCGTACGATTTGGCCCATATTGTATAAACTAGTACGATTTCGAACCATTTTTTCGAGTTCGTACTATTCATACCATTTCGTACGATTTCGTACCTGTTCGTACTAGTTTCGACCAAATCATACAATTTGGCCCATATTGTACCAACTCGTATGAGTTCGTACCATTTTTACGAGTTCGTACCAGTTCGTACAATTTCGTGCCTGTTTGTACCATTTCATACCATTTCGTATGATTTCGTACCAGTTCAGACCAAATCGTACGATTTGGCCCATATTGTACAAACTCGTACCAGTTCGTACGATTTCGTCCCAGTTTGTACCATTTCATACCATTTCGTGTGATTTCGTACCAGTTCGGGCCAAATCGTACTATTTGGCCCATAATGTACAAACTCGTACGAGTTCATACTAGTTCGTACGATTTTGTACCTATTTGTTCAATTTCATTCCATTTTGTTTGTTTTCGTAACAGTTCGGACCAAATCGTACGATTTGGCCATATTGTATAAACTGGTACGATTTCGTACCATTTTTTCGAGTTCGTACTAGTTCATACCATTTCGTACGATTTCGTACCTGTTAATACCATTTTGGTGGGATTTCGTACCAGTTCGGACCAAATGGTACGATTTGGTCCATATTGTTTAAACTAGTACGAGTACGTACCATTTTTTCGAGTTCGTACCAGTTCGTACGATTTCGTACCTGTTTGTACCATTTCATACCCATATTGTACATACTGGTACGAGTTCGTACCATTTTTTCGAGTTCGTACTAGTTCGTACGATTTCGTACCTGTTTGTACCATTTCGTATGATTTCGTACCAGTTCGCACCAAATCGTACGATTTGGCCCATATTGTATAAACTGGTACGATTTCGTACCATTTTTTCGAGTTCGTACTAGTTCATACCATTTCGTACGATTTCGTACCTGTTAATACCATTTCGTGGGATTTCGTACCAGTTCGGACCAAATCGTACGATTTGGCCCATATTGTACATACTCGTATGAGTTCGTACCATTTTTTCGAGTTCATACTAGTTCATACCATTTCGTACGATTTCGTACCTGTTCATACCATTTCGTGTGATTTCGTACCAGTTCGGACCAAAGTGTACAATTTGGCCCATATTGTACATACTCGGAGAAGTTCGTACCTGTTTGTTCCATTTCATACCATTTCGTGTGATTTCCTACCAGGTCGGACCAAATCGTACGATTTGGCCCATATTGTATAAACTAGTACGATTTCGAACCATTTTTTCGAGTTCGTACTATTCATACCATTTCGTACGATTTCGTACCTGTTCGTACTAGTTTCGACCAAATCATACAATTTGGCCCATATTGTACCAACTCTTATGAGTTCGTACCATTTTTTACGAGTTCGTACCAATTCGTACAATTTCGTGCCTGTTTGTACCATTTCATACCATTTCGTATGATTTCGTACCAGTTCGGACCAAATCGTACGATTTGGCCCATATTGTACAAACTCGTACAAGTTCGTACCAGTTCGTACGATTTCGTCCCAGTTTGTACCATTTCATACCATTTCGTGTGATTTCGTACCAGTTCGGGCCAAATCGTACTATTTGGCCCATAATGTACAAACTCGTACGAGTTCATACTAGTTCGTACGATTTTGTACCTATTTGTTCAATTTCATTCCATTTTGTTTGTTTTCGTAACAGTTCGGACCAAATCGTACGATTTGGCCCATATTGTATAAACTGGTACGATTTCGTACCATTTTTTCGAGTTCGTACTAGTTCATACCATTTCGTACGATTTCGTACCTGTTAATACCATTTTGGTGGGATTTCGTACCAGTTCGGACCAAATGGTACGATTTGGCCCATATTGTATAAACTAGTACGAGTACGTACCATTTTTTCGAGTTCGTACGATTTCGTACCTGTTTGTACCATTTCATACCATTTCGTATGATTTCGTACCAGTTCGGACCAAATCGTACGATTTGTCCCATATTGTACATACTGGTACGAGTTCGTACCATTTTTTTGAGTTCGTACTAGTTCGTTTGATTTCGTACCTGTTTGTACCATTTCATACCATTTCGTTTGATTTCGTACCAGTTCGGACCAAATCAAACGATTTGGCCCATATTGTATAAACTAGTACGATTTCGTACCATTTTTTCGAGTTCGTACTAGTTCATACCATTTCGTACGATTTCGTACCTATTAATACCATTTCGTGGGATTTCGTACCAGTTCGGACCTAAATCCTACGATTCGGCCCATATTGTACATACTCGTACGAGTTCGTACCATTTTTTCGAGTTCACACTAGTTCATACCATTTCGTATCTGTTCATACCATTTCATGTGATTTCGTACCAGTTCGGACCAAAGTGTACAATTTGGCCCATATTGTAAATACTTGGACGAATTCGTACCTGTTTGTTCCATTTCATACCATTTCGTGTGATTTCGTACCAGGTTGCACCAAATCGTACGATTTGGCCCATATTGTATAAACTAGTACGATTTCGAACCATTTTTTCGAGTTCGTACTATTCATACGATTTCGTACCTGTTCGTACTAGTTTCGACCAAATCGTACAATTTGGCCCATATTATACAAACTCGTACGAATTCGTACCATTTTTTCGAGTTCGTACTAGTTCGTTTGATTTCGTACCTGTTTGTACCATTTCGTATGATTTCGTACCAGTTCGGACCAAATCGTACGATTTGGCCCATATTAACTCGTACCATTTCTTCGAGTTCGTACTAGTTCGTACGATTTCGTACCTGTTTGTACCATTTCATACCATTTCGTATGATTTCGTACCAGTTCGCACCAAATCGTACGATTTGGCCCATATTGTATAAACTGGTACGATTTCGTACCATTTTTTCGAGTTCATACTAGTTCATACCATTTCGTACGATTTCGTACCTGTTAATACCATTTCGTGGGATTTCGTACCAGTTCGGACCAAATCGTACGATTTGGCCCATCTTGTACATACTCGTATGAGTTCGTACCATTTTTTCGAGTTCATACTAGTTCATACCATTTCGTACGATTTCGTACCAGTTCGGACCAAATCGTACGATTTGGCCCATATTGTATAAACTGGTACGATTTCGTACCATATTTTCGAGTTCGTACTAGTTCATACCATTTCGTACGATTTCGTACCTGTTAATACCATTTCGTGGGATTTCGTACCAGTTCGGACCGAATCGTACGATTTGGCCCATCTTGTACATACTCGTATGAGTTCGTACCATTTTTACGAGTTCGTACCAGTTCGTACAATTTCGTGCCTGTTTGTACCATTTCATACCATTTCATACCATTTCGTATGATTTCGTACCAGTTCAGACCAAATCGTACGATTAGGCCCATATTGTACAAACTCGTACCAGTTCGTACGATTTCGTCCCAGTTTGTACCATTTCATACCATTTCGTGTGATTTCGTACCAGTTCGGGCCAAATCGTACTATTTGGCCCATAATGTACAAACTCGTACGAGTTCATACTAGTTCGTACGATTTTGTACCTATTTGTTCAATTTCATTCCATTTTGTTTGTTTTCGTAACAGTTCGGACCAAATCGTACGATTTGGATCATATTGTATAAACTGGTACGATTTCGTACCATTTTTTCGAGTTCGTACTAGTTCATACCATTTCGTACGATTTCGTACCTGTTAATACCATTTTGGTGGGATTTCGTACCAGTTCGGACCAAATGGTACGATTTGGTCCATATTGTTTAAACTAGTACGAGTACGTACCATTTTTTCGAGTTCATACTAGTTCATACCATTTCGTACGATTTCGTACCAGTTCGGACCAAATCGTACGATTTGGCCCATATTGTATAAACTGGTACGATTTCGTACCATATTTTCGAGTTCGTACTAGTTCATACCATTTCGTACGATTTCGTACCTGTTAATACCATTTCGTGGGATTTCGTACCAGTTCGGACCGAATCGTACGATTTGGCCCATCTTGTACATACTCGTATGAGTTCGTACCATTTTTTCGAGTTCATACTAGTTCATACCATTTCGTACGATTTCGTACCTGTTCATACCATTTCGTGTGATTGCGTACCAGTTCGGACCAAAGTGTACAATTTGGCCCATATTGTACATACTCGGAGAAGTTCGTACCTGTTTGTTCCATTTCATACCATTTCGTGTGATTTCCTACCAGGTCGGACCAAATCGTACGATTTGGCCCATATTGTATAAACTAGTACGATTTCGAACCATTTTTTCGAGTTCGTACTATTCATACCATTTCGTACGATTTCGTACCTGTTCGTACTAGTTTCGACCAAATCATACAATTTGGCCCATATTGTACCAACTCGTATGAGTTCGTACCATTTTTACGAGTTCGTACCAGTTCGTACAATTTCGTGCCTGTTTGTACCATTTCATACCATTTCGTATGATTTCGTACCAGTTCAGACCAAATCGTACGATTTGGCCCATATTGTACAAACTCGTACCAGTTCGTACCAGTTCGTACGATTTCGTCCCAGTTTGTACCATTTCATACCATTTCGTGTGATTTCGTACCAGTTCGGGCCAAATCGTACTATTTGGCCCATAATGTACAAACCCGTACGAGTTCATACTAGTTCGTACGATTTTGTACCTATTTGTTCAATTTCATTCCATTTTGTTTGTTTTCGTAACAGTTCGGACCAAATCGTACGATTTGGCCCATATTGTATAAACTGGTACGATTTCGTACCATTTTTTCGAGTTCGTACTAGTTCATACCATTTCGTACGATTTCGTACCTGTTAATACCATTTTGGTGGGATTTCGTACCAGTTCGGACCAAATGGTACGATTTGGTCCATATTGTTTAAACTAGTAAGAGTACGTACCATTTTTTCGAGTTCGTACCAGTTCGTACGATTTCGTACCTGTTTGTACCATTTCATACCCATATTGTACATACTGGTACGAGTTCGTACCATTTTTTCGAGTTCGTACTAGTTCGTACGATTTCGTACCTGTTTGTACCATTTCGTATGATTTCGTACCAGTTCGCACCAAATCGTACGATTTGGCCCATATTGTATAAACTGGTACGATTTCGTACCATTTTTTCGAGTTCGTACTAGTTCATACCATTTCGTACGATTTCGTACCTGTTAATACCAATTCGTGGGATTTCGTACCAGTTCGGACCAAATCGTACGATTTGGCCCATATTGTACATACTCGTATGAGTTCGTACCATTTTTTCGAGTTCATACTAGTTCATACCATTTCGTACGATTTCGTACCTGTTCATACCATTTCGTGTGATTTCGTACCAGTTCGGACCAAAGTGTACAATTTGGCCCATATTGTACATACTCGGAGAAGTTCGTACCTGTTTGTTCCATTTCATACCATTTCGTGTGATTTCCTACCAGGTCGGACCAAATCGTACGATTTGGCCCATATTGTATAAACTAGTACGATTTCGAACCATTTTTTCGAGTTCGTACTATTCATACCATTTCGTACGATTTCGTACCTGTTCGTACTAGTTTCGACCAAATCATACAATTTGGCCCATATTGTACCAACTCTTATGAGTTCGTACCATTTTTTACGAGTTCGTACCAATTCGTACAATTTCGTGCCTGTTTGTACCATTTCATACCATTTCGTATGATTTCGTACCAGTTCGGACCAAATCGTACGATTTGGCCCATATTGTACAAACTCGTACAAGTTCGTACCAGTTCGTACGATTTCGTCCCAGTTTGTACCATTTCATACCATTTCGTGTGATTTCGTACCAGTTCGGGCCAAATCGTACTATTTGGCCCATAATGTACAAACTCGTACGAGTTCATACTAGTTCGTACGATTTTGTACCTATTTGTTCAATTTCATTCCATTTTGTTTGTTTTCGTAACAGTTCGGACCAAATCGTACGATTTGGCCCATATTGTATAAACTGGTACGATTTCGTACCATTTTTTCGAGTTCGTACTAGTTCATACCATTTCGTACGATTTCGTACCTGTTAATACCATTTTGGTGGGATTTCGTACCAGTTCGGACCAAATGGTACGATTTGGCCCATATTGTATAAACTAGTACGAGTACGTACCATTTTTTCGAGTTCGTACGATTTCGTACATGTTTGTACCATTTCATACCATTTCGTATGATTTCGTACCAGTTCGGACCAAATCGTACGATTTGGCCCATATTGTACATACTGGTACGAGTTCGTACCATTTTTTCGAGTTCGTACTAGTTCGTTTGATTTCGTACCTGTTTGTACCATTTCATACCATTTCGTTTGATTTCGTACCAGTTCGGACCAAATCAAACGATTTGGCCCATATTGTATAAACTAGTACGATTTCGTACCATTTTTTCGAGTTCGTACTAGTTCATACCATTTCGTACGATTTCGTACCTATTAATACCATTTCGTGGGATTTCGTACCAGTTCGGACTAAATCCTACGATTCGGCCCATATTGTACATACTCGTACGAGTTCGTACCATTTTTTCGAGTTCACACTAGTTCATACCATTTCGTATCTGTTCATACCATTTCATGTGATTTCGTACCAGTTCGGACCAAAGTGTACAATTTGGCCCATATTGTAAATACTTGGACGAATTCGTACCTGTTTGTTCCATTTCATACCATTTCGTGTGATTTCGTACCAGGTTGCACCAAATCGTACGATTTGGCCCATATTGTATAAACTAGTACGATTTCGAACCATTTTTTCGAGTTCGTACTATTCATACGATTTCGTACCTGTTCGTACTAGTTTCGACCAAATCGTACAATTTGGCCCATATTATACAAACTCGTACGAATTCGTACCATTTTTTCGAGTTCGTACTAGTTCGTTTGATTTCGTACCTGTTTGTACCATTTCGTATGATTTCGTACCAGTTCGGACCAAATCGTACGATTTGGCCCATATTAACTCGTACCATTTTTCGAGTTCGTACTAGTTCGTACGATTTCGTACCTGTTTGTACCATTTCATACCATTTCGTATGATTTCGTACCAGTTCGCACCAAATCGTACGATTTGGCCCATATTGTATAAACTGGTACGATTTCGTACCATTTTTTCGAGTTCATACTAGTTCATACCATTTCGTACGATTTCGTACCTGTTAATACCATTTCGTGGGATTTCGTACCAGTTCGGACCAAATCGTACGATTTGGCCCATCTTGTACATACTCGTATGAGTTCGTACCATTTTTTCGAGTTCATACTAGTTCATACCATTTCGTACGATTTCGTACCAGTTCGGACCAAATCGTACGATTTGGCCCATATTGTATAAACTGGTACGATTTCGTACCATATTTTCGAGTTCGTACTAGTTCATACCATTTCGTACGATTTCGTACCTGTTAATACCATTTCGTGGGATTTCGTACCAGTTCGGACCGAATCGTACGATTTGGCCCATCTTGTACATACTCGTATGAGTTCGTACCATTTTTTCGAGTTCATACTAGTTCATACCATTTCGTACGATTTCGTACCTGTTCATACCATTTCGTGTGATTGCGTACCAGTTCGGACCAAAGTGTACAATTTGGCCCATATTGTACATACTCGGAGAAGTTCGTACCTGTTTGTTCCATTTCATACCATTTCGTGTGATTTCCTACCAGGTCGGACCAAATCGTACGATTTGGCCCATATTGTATAAACTAGTACGATTTCGAACCATTTTTTCGAGTTCGTACTATTCATACCATTTCGTACGATTTCGTACCTGTTCGTACTAGTTTCGACCAAATCATACAATTTGGCCCATATTGTACCAACTCGTATGAGTTCGTACCATTTTTACGAGTTCGTACCAGTTCGTACAATTTCGTGCCTGTTTGTACCATTTCATACCATTTCGTATGATTTCGTACCAGTTCAGACCAAATCGTACGATTTGGCCCATATTGTACAAACTCGTACCAGTTCGTACCAGTTCGTACGATTTCGTCCCAGTTTGTACCATTTCATACCATTTCGTGTGATTTCGTACCAGCTCGGGCCAAATCGTACTATTTGGCCCATAATGTACAAACTCGTACGAGTTCATACTAGTTCGTACGATTTTGTACCTATTTGTTCAATTTCATTCCATTTTGTTTGTTTTCGTAACAGTTCGGACCAAATCGTACGATTTGGCCCATATTGTATAAACTGGTACGATTTCGTACCATTTTTTCGAGTTCGTACTAGTTCATACCATTTCGTACGATTTCGTACCTGTTAATACCATTTTGGTGGGATTTCGTACCAGTTCGGACCAAATGGTACGATTTGGTCCATATTGTTTAAACTAGTACGAGTACGTACCATTTTTTCGAGTTCGTACCAGTTCGTACGATTTCGTACCTGTTTGTACCATTTCATACCCATATTGTACATACTGGTACGAGTTCGTACCATTTTTTCGAGTTCGTACTAGTTCGTACGATTTCGTACCTGTTTGTACCATTTCGTATGATTTCGTACCAGTTCGCACCAAATCGTACGATTTGGCCCATATTGTATAAACTGGTACGATTTCGTACCATTTTTTCGAGTTCGTACTAGTTCATACCATTTCGTACGATTTCGTACCTGTTAATACCATTTCGTGGGATTTCGTACCAGTTCGGACCAAATCGTACGATTTGGCCCATATTGTACATACTCGTATGAGTTCGTACCATTTTTTCGAGTTCATACTAGTTCATACCATTTCGTACGATTTCGTACCTGTTCATACCATTTCGTGTGATTTCGTACCAGTTCGGACCAAAGTGTACAATTTGGCCCATATTGTACATACTCGGAGAAGTTCGTACCTGTTTGTTCCATTTCATACCATTTCGTGTGATTTCCTACCAGGTCGGACCAAATCGTACGATTTGGCCCATATTGTATAAACTAGTACGATTTCGAACCATTTTTTCGAGTTCGTACTATTCATACCATTTCGTACGATTTCGTACCTGTTCGTACTAGTTTCGACCAAATCATACAATTTGGCCCATATTGTACCAACTCTTATGAGTTCGTACCATTTTTTACGAGTTCGTACCAATTCGTACAATTTCGTGCCTGTTTGTACCATTTCATACCATTTCGTATGATTTCGTACCAGTTCGGACCAAATCGTACGATTTGGCCCATATTGTACAAACTCGTACAAGTTCGTACCAGTTCGTACGATTTCGTCCCAGTTTGTACCATTTCATACCATTTCGTGTGATTTCGTACCAGTTCGGGCCAAATCGTACTATTTGGCCCATAATGTACAAACTCGTACGAGTTCATACTAGTTCGTACGATTTTGTACCTATTTGTTCAATTTCATTCCATTTTGTTTGTTTTCGTAACAGTTCGGACCAAATCGTACGATTTGGCCCATATTGTATAAACTGGTACGATTTCGTACCATTTTTTCGAGTTCGTACTAGTTCATACCATTTCGTACGATTTCGTACCTGTTAATACCATTTTGGTGGGATTTCGTACCAGTTCGGACCAAATGGTACGATTTGGCCCATATTGTATAAACTAGTACGAGTACGTACCATTTTTTCGAGTTCGTACGATTTCGTACCTGTTTGTACCATTTCATACCATTTCGTATGATTTCGTACCAGTTCGGACCAAATCGTACGATTTGGCCCATATTGTACATACTGGTACGAGTTCGTACCATTTTTTCGAGTTCGTACTAGTTCGTTTGATTTCGTACCTGTTTGTACCATTTCATACCATTTCGTATGATTTCGTACCAGTTCGGACCAAATCAAACGATTTGGCCCATATTGTATAAACTAGTACGATTTCGTACCATTTTTTCGAGTTCGTACTAGTTCATACCATTTCGTACGATTTCGTACCTATTAATACCATTTCGTGGGATTTCGTACCAGTTCGGACCAAATCCTACGATTCGGCCCATATTGTACATACTCGTACGAGTTCGTACCATTTTTTCGAGTTCACACTAGTTCATACCATTTCGTATCTGTTCATACCATTTCATGTGATTTCGTACCAGTTCGGACCAAAGTGTACAATTTGGCCCATATTGTAAATACTTGGACGAATTCGTACCTGTTTGTTCCATTTCATACCATTTCGTGTGATTTCGTACCAGGTCGCACCAAATCGTACGATTTGGCCCATATTGTATAAACTAGTACGATTTCGAACCATTTTTTCGAGTTCGTACTATTCATACGATTTCGTACCTGTTCGTACTAGTTTCGACCAAATCGTACAATTTGGCCCATATTATACAAACTCGTACGAATTCGTACCATTTTTTCGAGTTCGTACTAGTTCGTTTGATTTCGTACCTGTTTGTACCATTTCGTATGATTTCGTACCAGTTCGGACCAAATCGTACGATTTGGCCCATATTAACTCGTACCATTTTTCGAGTTCGTACTAGTTCGTACGATTTCGTACCTGTTTGTACCATTTCGTATGATTTCGTACCAGTTCGCACCAAATCGTACGATTTGGCCCATATTGTATAAACTGGTACGATTTCGTACCATTTTTTCGAGTTCATACTAGTTCATACCATTTCGTACGATTTCGTACCTGTTAATACCATTTCGTGGGATTTCGTACCAGTTCGGACCAAATCGTACGATTTGGCCCATCTTGTACATACTCGTATGAGTTCGTACCATTTTTTCGAGTTCATACTAGTTCATACCATTTCGTACGATTTCGTACCAGTTCGGACCAAATCGTACGATTTGGCCCATATTGTATAAACTGGTACGATTTCGTACCATATTTTCGAGTTCGTACTAGTTCATACCATTTCGTACGATTTCGTACCTGTTAATACCATTTCGTGGGATTTCGTACCAGTTCGGACCGAATCGTACGATTTGGCCCATATTGTACATACTCGTATGAGTTCGTACCATTTTTTTCGAGTTCATACTAGTTCATACCATTTCGTACGATTTCGTACCTGTTCATACCATTTCGTGTGATTTCGTACCAGTTCGGACCAAAGTGTACAATTTGGCCCATATTGTACATACTCGGAGAAGTTCGTACCTGTTTGTTCCATTTCATACCATTTCGTGTGATTTCCTACCAGGTCGGACCAAATCGTACGATTTGGCCCATATTGTATAAACTAGTACGATTTCGAACCATTTTTTCGAGTTCGTACTATTCATACCATTTCGTACGATTTCGTACCTGTTCGTACTAGTTTCGACCAAATCATACAATTTGGCCCATATTGTACCAACTCGTATGAGTTCGTACCATTTTTTACGAGTTCGTACCAGTTCGTACAATTTCGTGCCTGTTTGTACCATTTCATACCATTTCGTATGATTTCGTACCAGTTCAGACCAAATCGTACGATTTGGCCCATATTGTACAAACTCGTACCAGTCGTACCAGTTCGTACGATTTCGTTCCAGTTTGTACCATTTCATACCATTTCGTGTGATTTCGTACCAGTTCGGGCCAAATCGTACTATTTGGCCCATAATGTACAAACTCGTACGAGTTCATACTAGTTCGTACGATTTTGTACCTATTTGTTCAATTTCATTCCATTTTGTTTGTTTTCGTAACAGTTCGGACCAAATCGTACGATTTGGCCCATATTGTATAAACTGGTACGATTTCGTACCATTTTTTCGAGTTCGTACTAGTTCATACCATTTCGTACGATTTCGTACCTGTTAATACCATTTTGGTGGGATTTCGTACCAGTTCGGACCAAATGGTACGATTTGGTCCCATATTGTTTAAACTAGTACGAGTACGTACCATTTTTTCGAGTTCGTACCAGTTCGTACGATTTCGTACCTGTTTGTACCATTTCATACCCATATTGTACATACTGGTACGAGTTCGTACCATTTTTTCGAGTTCGTACTAGTTCGTACGATTTCGTAGCCTGTTTGTACCATTTCGTATGATTTCGTACCAGTTCGCACCAAATCGTACGATTTGGACCATATTGTATAAACTGGTACGAGTTCGTACCATTTTTTCGAGTTCGTACCAGTTCGTACGATTTCGTACGATTTCGTACCTGTTAATACCATTTCGTGGGATTTCGTACCAGTTCGGACCAAATCGTACGATTTGGCCCAAATTGTACGTACTCGTACGAGTTCGTACCATTTTTTCGAGTTCATACTAGTTCATACCATTTCGTACGATTTCGTACCTGTTCATACCATTTCGTGTGATTTCGTACCAGTTCGGACCAAAGTGTACAATTTGGCCCATATTGTACATACTCGGAGAAGTTCGTACCTGTTTGTTCCATTTCATACCATTTCGTGTGATTTCCTACCAGGTCGGACCAAATCGTACGATTTGGCCCATATTGTATAAACTAGTACGATTTCGAACCATTTTTTCGAGTTCGTACTATTCATACCATTTCGTACGATTTCGTACCTGTTCGTACTAGTTTCGACCAAATCATACAATTTGGCCCATATTGTACCAACTCTTATGAGTTCGTACCATTTTTTACGAGTTCGTACCAATTCGTACAATTTCGTGCCTGTTTGTACCATTTCATACCATTTCGTATGATTTCGTACCAGTTCGGACCAAATCGTACGATTTGGCCCATATTGTACAAACTCGTACAAGTTCGTACCAGTTCGTACGATTTCGTCCCAGTTTGTACCATTTCATACCATTTCGTGTGATTTCGTACCAGTTCGGGCCAAATCGTACTATTTGGCCCATAATGTACAAACTCGTACGAGTTCATACTAGTTCGTACGATTTTGTACCTATTTGTTCAATTTCATTCCATTTTGTTTGTTTTCGTAACAGTTCGGACCAAATCGTACGATTTGGCCCATATTGTATAAACTGGTACGATTTCGTACCATTTTTTCGAGTTCGTACTAGTTCATACCATTTCGTACGATTTCGTACCTGTTAATACCATTTTGGTGGGATTTCGTACCAGTTCGGACCAAATGGTACGATTTGGCCCATATTGTATAAACTAGTACGAGTACGTACCATTTTTTCGAGTTCGTACGATTTCGTACATGTTTGTACCATTTCATACCATTTCGTATGATTTCGTACCAGTTCGGACCAAATCGTACGATTTGTCCCATATTGTACATACTGGTACGAGTTCGTACCATTTTTTTCGAGTTCGTACTAGTTCGTTTGATTTCGTACCTGTTTGTACCATTTCATACCATTTCGTATGATTTCGTACCAGTTCGGACCAAATCAAACGATTTGGCCCATATTGTATAAACTAGTACGATTTCGTACCATTTTTTCGAGTTCGTACTAGTTCATACCATTTCGTACGATTTCGTACCTATTAATACCATTTCGTGGGATTTCGTACCAGTTCGGACCAAATCCTACGATTCGGCCCATATTGTACATACTCGTACGAGTTCGTACCATTTTTTCGAGTTCACACTAGTTCATACCATTTCGTATCTGTTCATACCATTTCATGTGATTTCGTACCAGTTCGGACCAAAGTGTACAATTTGGCCCATATTGTAAATACTTGGACGAATTCGTACCTGTTTGTTCCATTTCATACCATTTCGTGTGATTTCGTACCAGGTTGCACCAAATCGTACGATTTGGCCCATATTGTATAAACTAGTACGATTTCGAACCATTTTTTCGAGTTCGTACTATTCATACGATTTCGTACCTGTTCGTACTAGTTTCGACCAAATCGTACAATTTGGCCCATATTATACAAACTCGTACGAATTCGTACCATTTTTTCGAGTTCGTACTAGTTCGTTTGATTTCGTACCTGTTTGTACCATTTCGTATGATTTCGTACCAGTTCGGACCAAATCGTACGATTTGGCCCATATTTAACTCGTTACCATTTTTTCGAGTTCGTACTAGTTCGTACGATTTCGTACCTGTTTGTACCATTTCATTTCGTATGATTTCGTACCAGTTCGCACCAAATCGTACGATTTGGCCCATATTGTATAAACTGGTACGATTTCGTACCATTTTTTCGAGTTCATACTAGTTCATACCATTTCGTACGATTTCGTACCTGTTAATACCATTTCGTGGGATTTCGTACCAGTTCGGACCGAATCGTACGATTTGGCCCATATTGTACATACTCGTATGAGTTCGTACCATTTTTTTCGAGTTCATACTAGTTCATACCATTTCGTACGATTTCGTACCAGTTCGGACCAAATCGTACGATTTGGCCCATATTGTATAAACTGGTACGATTTCGT